>JANBXA010000429.1:6922500-6937500 GCA_030556225.1 Cricetiscus sungorus
CATTCTGAGGCGGCAAGGAAAAGTGGGGCCAGGACTGAGAAAATGAGGGAACGAGGCATTCCCTTGAAGAGTCTCAAACTCTGGCTTTCTCTCTGCAGAAGCAGGGCGAAGCCCTTATCCTGTCATGCTTGGGCTATTTTAATAGAGGACCCTGAAATGGTCTCTTTCTGTTTGTCCTCTCCAATCCTTTCTACTGCACTAATCTTTTGAAGCAGGAAACTCATAATGCCACCCAGCTCGTAAGTCTCCCGTGGACCCACCCCGCTGATAGGCAGCCTGGTGCTTTAAATCTTGATTGCTCCAGCTTTCAGACCATCACCTCCATTGTGGATGTTGCTTGGAGCATCCACCTTCTGCCCTGCACACTTCTCTGCCCAGGGCTGGCAGATGAAAATTGTTAAGGGAGTCTGTGGATTTTAAAGTCGATGATATTTATCAGCGGTTGATTCTATGATATGGGGCATGATAGTTAGCCTCCCTGGGTCTCAGTTTCCTTATCTACGGAATGTAAAAGGCGGTAGAACTGACTACAGAGGGTCCCTGTGAAGACTGAGTGGCATGGCACATGACAGACAGTGCCTGGGAAGGTGTCTTACAACAGGGGCTTGGAATAAAAACATTCAGAGGGGAGGGGACTGGCACCATCGCTGGGCCGGTAATCTTCCTTGTCAATGTGATTTGGATTGAGAATCGTGCTGGAGACACGATTTGTAAGTGAGTTTGTTTGTAAGTGAGCTTCTGAAGGGTCCAATGGGTCCCGAGCATGCTTGTAGGTCTCGCCGAGAGATCCAGGGTTCTAGCTTTCACGGGTGTTGGGGCCGGCTTTCCGGTGAGGCATCTGATTTTCAGCCATCCCTGCTTCCTGTTTATTCTTGGGATAAAACGCCATAATCAAAGCAGCTCATAGAAGAAAGTGTTTAGTCGGGCTTGTGGTTTCACAGGGTTAAAGTGCACAGTGGTGGAGTAAAGCCATGGGGGCAGGGACAGCTGAGAGTTCACATCTTAACCCACAAGCAGGAGGTAGAGAGGATGCAGGGAATGCTGTGAGGCTTTGGAAACCTCAGAGCCCACCCCTCCCAGTGACACAACTCTTTCAACAAGGCCACACCTCCCAATCCTTCCCAAGCTGTTCCACCAATTCGGGACCAGATATTCAAACATGTGAGTCTGTGGGGCCATTTTCTTCCAAGCCACCACTCTGCTGTGAGTAACCCTTCATCCATCCTGCCTTAAGAATCCTGATAAACTCATTGTTTAACCAACTCAGACCTCAATTCAATCGTGTGTGGTTCAGTTTTCTTTGCATTGTCAACCAGCTCCCAAATAAAGACACAAAGATTTATTATTAATTCTGAATGCTCAGCCTTAGCCTGGGCGTGTCCCACCAGCTCTTTTTGACTTATTTTAACCTGTTTCTATTCATTTATGTTTTTTCTTGAGGCTTTTTATCTTTCTTTCATTCTGTATGTTCTACTTTCCTGCTTCCTCCATGTCTGTCTGTCTGGCACATGGAGTTTCCCTGGTTGTCTCTTTTTCTTTCTTCCTCTCTCCTACTTACTCTCCCTGCCTGGAAATTCCACCCGTACCTCCTTCCTTACTATGAGACCAATCAGGTGCCTTAGTCTGCAAGGTAAAGCAGCAATGCATCTTTACATAATTAAACAAATGCAACACACCTTTACATAGTTAAACAAATACTCTGCAACGTGTGACATATCTTTACGTAGTTAAACAAATGTGCAAACATTTCCCCTATTTTTATCTAAATAAAAAGAAAGGTTTTAATTTAACATAGTAAGGCAATATACACTAAGAGCAATATCAAGTAAGAATTACATTTACAACATCCAGTCCATTTGCATTTGACAAATTCAGAGAAAATACTCCATTACTTATCTATCGTGGTGAGTCCAAAGTTGTGTATCTAATTTACTTTCTATTCTAACTTGTATTACCAACCCAAAGTTATTGTTTTAGACTTCGAGACATTTTCTTAGATAAACATTTTGTGTTTCAACTTTATAAGCTTTACATCTCTTATGTAACTTTCTTTTCTGTATTTGGTAACAAGGAAAACTATAATTTTAACTATTTCATCTTCATCTCTATTAGAGACCCAAGAAGGATGTAATATTATCTGTGTAAACAGGAAGTGCAGAGCAAGAAACTTCCAAAATTATAGAAATGACAGAAGCAACTGGACAGTTACCCAAGATTCCTCTGCAACACTGGGGCATCTATCTTTGGTCTATAGGCCTAGAATATCTGCCAGGCTTTTTTTTTTTTTGTGAAGCAGGAATTATGTAGGACTCTCCCACCCGGTCTTGGCAAGTTTTGGCAGTCTTTTTCCTTTGTGTCTTGATTGTCCAGTTTGTATAGTATACTGTCAGCTACTTTCCAACAATAAAAGGGAACTCCAAATGGAGGTTGTTCCTTGTTCATCATCTTTTTATGAAGTAGATTAGTGCTACCAGGAACAGACATGTCTCACTACCATGAAAAGCCTTTGGTTATTAAACATCTTAAATGCTATGTTCTGTGGATCTATGAAATGTTTGAAGATCACCTAGCTATATAAAATATATCTATTTAACCTTAAACACATACCTAATATGACTACTAATGAGTGACTGGGCACAGCAGTGTCAATAAAACTTTATTTAAAAACTGAGACTGAGGTTGCCTTAGACTTTGATCACAACCCGTAGTTAATTGATTCCTGGACTAGAATTAACTTTTTTTTCCCAATAATTACAGTGAAAGTACAGACATCTTCTTTCCATTCAGGGACTGAGTAAAAAGAAGCAGACAACCTGTGTCATTCAGGATCTGGAACAAAGCTTCAGTTTTGCACTATATTAATTTAAATGCTTTTTATATGAATTTGAGTATCTACACATATATACTTTTTATGACTACCATGATTATTTTCTACAACCTTACTTAATATTTATTTAGTCATAAAAATACTGAGTCTGGTTCCCTGTCACAAATTCTCACTGTTTTTTTGTGGCGGCCTTTCTCTCTCTCTCTCTCTCTCTCTCTCTCTCTCTCTCTCTCTCTCTCTCTGTCTCTCTCTCTCTCTCTCTCGTCTCTGTCTCTGTGTGTGTTTGTGGGAGAGGGACAGAGGTTAAAACTGGGGTCAACATCAAGTGTTTTACTATGATCCCTCTACACTTTAAATTTAGAAGTAGGGATTACCATTGCTCCTGAGCCCCTGACCTGGTTAGGCTGACTGGCCAGCCCCAAGGAACCCTCCTATCTCTGCCTCCCCGGTACGGGGGCCACAGACGCAATCCTGCCATGCCTAGCTTTTCATGTGAGTTCTGGGGATCTGAACCCAGACCTTCATGTTTGCCTGGCAAGCACTACTTACTGAGCTACCTCCCCAGCCCCTGAGTTCTTGGCGAACTCTGAGCACATTTAATTTCCCCTGCTTATTTGAGTCACTTAGATGATAGGCTAATCATACTTGTGAATGTAGACCAGTGATATTGTTGATAAAAATGGCAAGGAGGATCCAGGTCTGCTGTCCATACTTGGACAGGACCCTCATCCTGTCCATGGGTGCCTAGTGCATCTCACAAGCGAATGCAGCCATCTCATGGTAGCAGAATGACAGACAGCATTCCTCACCCAGCACCCCTGGAGGTTGGAGTGTCCTAGAACTGATTAAAGGCAATCTTCCCGAGTGTTCTTCAAAGCGAATGAATATTCCAATGAGTGCCTCTGTTTGATCCCAGCCATTTTCTTTAAGTGGTGGCTTGATTTGCTGTTTTGATAAGTCTGATGAAGTGTGTTTGAACATCAGCAGAGGGTTAACAGTCACTCTGGCTTGTTTGCACAACGTCCCCAAATTGCAGGAATTATCCTCTTGTTAATGTGACAGTTGCTGCTTGGGCGAAGGCATGTTGTGTGCTTGTTTTAGTTAAGGACAAAGCTAGAAACTAACCCCAGATTAATTAGTTGTTACAATTAAATCTCTTCTAGAGTCATTTTCCATCAAATCAAGAGGCAGAGAAACAGGTTCAAGGCAGCTGGTGCCACACCTTTGATTAATTACACCTGTGTTTCGTAATTCACTGTGACAATTCTGTTTCTTTTTAATTAGTTTTTTTTTTTGAGAATCTCATACAATGTATTTTGATCATATTTATTCTCCAAGGTCTCCTCCAAGATTATCCCCACCCATTCAATTTTGTGTCCTTAATTTTTTTTTAAAACCTACCCAAATACTCTTGGATATGTAAGCTTCTTTTTGCTGGATCGTGCTGGATTTATCAGGGGCCACGGCCTTAAAGGAAACTGACTTCTTCCTCTCCCAGAGGCACTCAGTGTCCAGTATCTTCTCAGCTGGGGTGAGACTTTGTGACTCCCTCCACCTTCCACGGTGGGATTTTATCTGGTGTGAGCTTGTGTCTGTCTTGTTCATGCTGCTGCATAGCTGTGAATTCATACGGGTAGCTGCCTTACAGTGTAGGTCAAAAACTGCACGTGGCTTCTACACACAGTCCAGAGAGGCATGGCCAGCCAGTCAAAATAACCATTCTGCACACACACCAGAGCAAGGACAATGGGGGTGGTGAGATGGCTCAGTTCGTAAAGGTGTATGCCACCGAGCCTGATGACCTGAGTTTTCAGGACCAACACAGAGGAAAGATAGACATGAATATATAACAATATCAATTACGCACTGGTCAGTGTTATAAACGACATACATAATTGTATACACAACTTCAAGCTTTCTATTAGCATATGTTAATACAAAATAATTGATTTCATGATGACATTTGTACGCATGTGTATGATGTGTAATGTACTCTAGTTATATTCATTCTTTACTCTTTTCCTTTCCCCTCCCTCTTACTAGAATCCCTTCATCTTTACCTTCATCTTTAGTTTCCTTTTGAAGTCTGAATTTCATGTCTGAGAGAACAAATGGGGTTTATCTTCGGGGCCTGGCTTGTTTCTATGATAGTCTTGAGCCCTGTTTTCCCACAAATGATTTGTTCTACTTCATGGCCAAGTATTAGTCCATCGTGTATACACGGCACATTTTCTCGGTCTGTTCTCTCGGTGTTCACCTTTGTGAGGTCTGCAGTAGGGCAGGCTTGTTGACATTAGAATCATAAAATCTGTGGGGAGTAAACTGAGATGCAGTACGACAACAACAGCTACTGTGTCATCGGGCAGTAGGACACCATTCACTCACTGTGATCTCATGGGACCACTGACTGCCACACAGGCCATTGTTTGACTCAGATGTCTTTATATGGTACATGGCTGTCCTTCATTTGGTAAAAAGAAAAATCTAAATTATCTTTATTCCAAAGTGAGAGGGGAAAATATTTCCACTAATAGCGCCCTCCTTTGAATGAAAGAGGGCCCAGCTATTGCGGGTGGTGTTCCAGGGTTTATGTTTAGGTGTCTGCCTGGAACTCACTGTGTATTCCAGATGACCCTCAAGTTCACACCAATCCTCTTCCCTCAGTCTTCCTGGAGCTGGAGACATAGGTATGAGGCTCCACACTCAGCTGGGAGACCCATTTTTATAACTGGATGCTGATCGTAAGGCCTTATGATGGCAGATGGGAGAGGGTTCAGGCTTTAGCAACAGATAGATGTAACATGGAACACAGACTCTGTCATTAATTGACGGGGCCACCTTGAACCTCTGTCAGTTTGCCTAGGGCTTTCCTGGTTTTAACATGGGAAGTGTTATTATTAGGGACTTTCCCAAGTGAAATGAGGCTCCACCCCTATCTTATGGGTCCACAAAGAGGGCAGTGTGTAATTTCCTGGCTGAAGAGCCTGGCTGTGTGAGGTTGATCAGTCTACAGCATCACCATCAGCATCAACTCCATGCTACCACTCTGTGGCTTCCACACAGGGTACAGTATGGATAGTTGGATCAAGAGAACCTGTAGCTATTTTCCTGGTAAAAAGAACAAAGAAAGAAGATAAAATGGACTTAAGAGTGTGAAGAGGGTGTACACAAATCTTTAAAAAATAATAAATTAATACTTCCCACAAACATGTATGGATCAGACACTGCAGCTTTCTTCCCCATGCTTTTATTAAAAATAGATTCTTTCTTCATACAGTATGACCTGGTTCTACTTTCCCTCCCTCTGTTCCTCCCAGTTCCTCACCACCTTCCCTCCCATCCAGATCCACTTCCTTTCTGTCTCTCACTAGAAAAGGACAGGATTCAAGGGGACAAAACAAAGCATACCACGATAAAATACAAGAAGATAAAGCAAAACCCATCACACTCAAGTTGGACAAGACAAATCATCAGAAGGAAAAAGCCCAAGAGAAGGCACAAGAATCAGAGACCACTTGTTCACGCCATCAGGAGCCCCACAACAACTAGACGGAAAGCTATACATTCACGCAGAGGGCCTGGCGCAGACCCGCGTAGGCCCTGGGCTTGCTGCGTCACTGCTGGGAGTTTATATGAGCTTTGCTCAGCTAATTTAGAAGACCTTGTTCTCCTGGTGTCCTCCATCCCATTTGGCTTTTACCCCCTTTGTGACTGCTCTTTGTGAGGTTCCCTGAGCTCCGAGAGGAAGGATTTGGTGCAGATGCAGACATCCCATTTAGAGCTGTGTGTTCCAAGCTCTCTGCCATTGTGTAATGTCTCTGGGTCTCTGTTCCCATCTGCTGTAGGAGGAAGCTTCTCTGATGATGGCTAAATAAGCCACTGTTCAATGAGTATCGCAAAGGACTCATTTTATTGTTACATTTTTAGTTACCAGTAGTGTTTGGTTTTAGTCTAGGTTCCGGGGCTACCTAGGCTTTGGGTATAAGCCAGCCAAGCGTGTCACATGTGCACTCCATCTCCTGAGACGAACCTGAAGTCAAATCAGGCTCAAGGTTCGCTACTCCCACACGCTTTGTGCCACAATTGCCCTAGTATATTTTGCAGGCAGGACAGCATATTTGCAGGCAAGCAGATGAAATGTCTTGTGCTTAGGTTGGTATTAACATCTCAGCCTGCCGAGTGCCTTCCCATACCAAAGACTCTAGAACAAGGGGGTGAAGGTTCTGTGTAGGCACATGCCCAACCTCTCCATGTTCAATGCGTTGTATGGGTGTCATCTCCAGCAATGGGGCCTTGCCGTCAGTTTGTGGAGAGCAGTCTATTGTCTTAGCAACAGCCTGGGTTGTTTGAGGATTTCTACGGGAGTCCTTTGGCCAACAAATCAGTTGGATGTAACCCAGTGCTGGTCACCATGACTTTCTTTACTCATTAAGCAGGGAGATGATGGAGATGGAGAAATTGGGGGAGATGGGGGAGGCAGTCATGGTAGATAATCACAAAGACAGAAAGGTGAAATGGGGGCTGGAGAGATGGTTCAGCCAGTAGGAGTGCAGACTGCGGCTCTTGCAGAGAACCTAAGTTTTAGGCACAGCACCCAAGTAGATTGGCTTACAGCCTTCTTGTAACTCCAGCTCCAGGAGATCCAATGCTTCTAGCCTCTTCAGGCACCCATACAGACACAATATATATCAGAAAAAAAGCTACAGCAGGGGTAAGGAGAATGGCACGGTGTCCCTGTTCTGTGGGTGCCTGGCCTGTCCAGGAAAGTGGAGGGGGCTCTAGAAGGATGGGGATGGTCTCTAGAAGGGAGGTGGGATCCAGCAGGGCAGGGTGGACTCTAGAAGGATGGGGGTGGTCACTAGGAGGGTAGAGGTGGGCTCCAGGAGGAGGAGGTCCTTCTCAGGGAGACTATTTGATGTAGCCAGGAGCTAGGAGAGGGTACAGAATAAAACGGACTGGGGAGCCAGGGGAGAGAACACCAGACGAGGCAATGGTGGGATGGGCAGGACAATGGAAGGACTTTAGCTGACTGTAAGAGAACTGCCTGAGGAATAGGTGACGGCTGTTGGTAACCAGTGGACTCCGCAAACATCTGAGTTTGCTCTCCAGGATTCACACATCGCATCAAAGCTGGAAGTGATGCTGTATGCTTGCAATCCCAGTACTGGGAAGCAGATCCATGGGAAGCCAGGCTGATCTAGGTGGGTCCTCAAGTCTTGCTGGCCATCCTGGCCTACTTGATGAGCTTAAGGCCAGTGAGAAACCCTTCATTTGCTATTTCCTCTACCCTGAGTGTGTGTTTACCCATACTGTAGGCAAGGATTTAGTGTAAAGATCCTGGTAGACAGCTGTAAATACACTTTTCTGGCACAGTTTCCAAGTGTGTGTTGAATGGAATAATGGCTGATGGAGAAAAGAGAGACAGTTTCTTTAGTGGTGTGGTCCATGATAGGTTTTTGTGAGTCTGTAAATATGTCCTCATACAGTTCCTATGAGCATCCTCCATGAGATCCATTGGTTCATAAAACGAAATAAATGAAAGGTAGAACAGTAGAAGGGGGCTGTTTTGGAAGAGGAATGGGGTCAGGGGAGTGTGGGAAGCAGGCGAGGGAAAGGGGGGTGAATATGATCAAAGTGAATTAAAGTTCTGTTGAGAATATCACTATGAAGCATACGCATGGTTGATATATGTCAGCGAAGGCTTGAGTTACACACGTATAAATGATGACAGCATTTCTGAATTATGGAGCAGGATGGGAGGAGGAAGTGTGACCCACCCTTTCATCCAGGGGGGATTTGCCATTCAGACATCTCTTCATGTTTCTCTGGAAGGAAGCAGTACCTTGGAATTTCATATGTCTGCCTACTCAAACACAGCAGTCCTTCACCCCTCCCTCAAGGGGCAGCTGTCGCTAGCAGCCAATCAGAGCCTAGCATCAGATTGTTACCACAGACATTGGTTCACAGGAGGAAACATATGATCTCATTCAGCCTGTGAGAGACCTGTGAGCCATTGGTGGAATAAAACCACCACATCTCTTCAGCTTGGAGGACATAGGCTCCGTCAGGTAAACTTCTACCACGCAGAATCTGTAAGAGGAAAACAGTGACCTCAGAGGGGTCTTGAACCTTAGTGATGCCATTTTAGATCAGGAGTGAGTCATCCTTGAAGGTGGCCACACACGCACGTTTTTCTCTTGGTTTACAAATCAATAAATATCCCATTTTTTTTTTATATACAGGTGAGATGTGTTCCACCACCTAGAAACTAGTTACGTTATAAGTAGAACAGAGTTCTAGAAATTTCTGTGACTTTTACCACATCAGTGCTTGCTGTCTTCTTTCAAGTACGTACTTAATAATTCGTTCTGAAACTTTTTAATCCCTTGTCTGTAGTTTAATTTCTATTAGGTGATCCTCCAATGTCCTGTTCTCTATGTCGTAAATCTTCCAAACTTTCAAACTTCTGTGCTCATAAACTCATTTTTAATGGCAACCTGGCTCTCTATTTGAAATCATTGTATATGGTAATTAGCAACCAGAAAGATAATTTAGTTAATTTTAAATTTAAAAATCCATCATGCAAAACGAATCAGACCAGAATGGAGCCACCAGCAAAGGCATGGATGTGAGTGAGAGGCTGCGCACGAGGCTGGCAGTGAGACTCTGCAAGCTTCTCGGGGAATAATCATTGTGTAGATTTTTACTTGTAATTATAATTTAATTACGAACCCACTTTTCCAACATTTTAAAAGTACATAGTTAGTATTTAAGTACTTTCCACATAATTATCTGTTATTGAACCTGCTCATTATGGGCTAGTTGCATAAATTACGATGCTTTGTGTAAAAAATATTTTTTCGCTTCAGATTGACTTGAAATAAAAGAAGCCCCATTATCTGGATGGCACTGAGCGGATCCCCCAATTCCGTAGACATTCTGAACCCTGCTGTCTTCTGGAAAAAGTCTAGATGAAGTCAGGCTCACTTTGCCTGCTTTCTGCCTACGAATTGACTTCTTTCTCCGTTGTTTTTCCTGAGACAGTCCTAGGGAATACAGATTAATCCTGCTTCAGACTTGCCTTCTATTCCCTTCAATAATGTGCTGAAAACGCCACCGTGGAGCTGGGGAGATGACTCAGGAGGTAAAATGCTTGATGTACAATTCTGAAGACCCATGTCTCATCCTTAGGATGCACGTAGGAAAGCTGGATCGCTGGGACTCCCCGATCAGACATCCTCGTGAAATCAGGAGAGACTCTGGCTGTCTCAATAGATAGATAGATAGATAGATAGATAGATAGATAGATAGATAGATAGATAGACAGACAGACAGACAGATAAACAAAGCTTGTGGGTATGATTATTCTTGGGTGAGGGACGATGCAGCATTGACAGTTTTGGGATGGTCTCCAAGCATCTCTCCTCATGGAGTCCTGCTACCGAGCTGCAAGTGAAGCCAATGCTGACTTGCCTACCCAGGCAACCCACTTCACCTGTGAGGAGGCTGCAGGCCACACTGCTGAGATTGACACCTGCACACGTCACGGGGCTGGGGGATGCTGAGCCGTTTGGGTCAGTAAGCTGCACACCTACAGCTGAGGCCAGGGGAGGACAGTGGGACTCGGCAGACGACTGAGTCACAGTGGTAGAATTCTCCGGTTTTTCACGTGGTGTTTTCATCCTTATATCCCACAAAGGAATGGTTAGAAGGTTAGAAGGTACCCACGCTATCGTGACCAAGTCCTGGACAAAATAAGCTGGGTAATTTTTTTTTTTTGTCAGCTCAGTACAAGCTAGGGTCATTTGAGAGGGGGAGATCTTAATGGAGAAAATGCCTGCACCAAATGGGCTATGGTCAACTCTAAGGGGCATTTTCTTCATTAGCAATTGCTGTGCAAGGGCCCAGGCATGTGAGGGTGGGGTCACCCCTGGGAAGGTAGGCTTGGGGTGTCTAAGAAGTCAGGATGAGCAAGCTATGGGGAGCAAGCCAGGAGTCAGCACCCCCATGGCTTCTGCTTCAGTTTCTGCCCCCCACCCCCCAGTTCTTGCCTTGAATTTCTAGCCTGACTTCCCTGGATGATGGACTGGAATCTGTAAGCTTAAGTAATTCCTTTCCTCCCCATGCTGCTTTTGGCCACTGTATTTATAACAGCAATAGAAACCCTAAGACAGGTGAAATCTATTTCGGTTCACTGCTTGAGGGATGGAGTCCATCAAGGCCATAAGAGATTCTGCAGGGTCAGGGAGAAATGGCGGCTTCTTGCTCAAATCTCAGTAGATCAGAAAGTAGAGACTGGAGAGGAAGTGGCCTAGCTTGTTCTCGGTGACCCACGTCCCTCTAGTGAGACCCCCTCTCCTAAGTTACTGCCCCAAACAAGGCTAACAGCTTGGGATCCGGTGTGTGAAGGGCATTGTACGTGGTCCCCACACTTCACATTTGGCTTGACGACTCTTTGCTTTTCATGGAAAACCAGGTACTATCAGGGCCATTTCCGGCATGGTGGGCCAGTGTTGGCGCCTGTACCATGCACCGAGTCCTTGGGGCTCGACCGTCTGTTCAGGTGGAGTGCACGGAGATGAGATGCATTCAGACAGTGCTCATTGCTAAAATACATTCAGTTCTACAGATCAGTTATGACTGAGTGCTCCCATCCCATCTGGAATACCGTGCTATTGAGTTTTCAAAGAAAGGGTTGGCACCTTCAGCAATGTCGAGGCCTGTGTGCTCTCTCTCTGCCATTTCTCTGACTGCGACTGGGGCCCACAGGAAACAAAAAGGGAATAAACACCAACATTGCTCAAGAGCATGCTTGTGCCAGGGCTGCCTAACAAATGTGATCTCACATAGGACAGATGCCATTTTACCCTGGGGAGCCAGGTGGGGCTGTGTGGTTCCCCAGCCTCCCCCTCCCCCATCAGCCCTACAGAAGAAGAGGTGAATGTTAGAGGTGTGATGGACAGGAGGGCTGTCTGGGTCCTCTCCTGTCTCAGGCACAGTGGCCTGGTGATTTCTTGTTGACAAAACACGTGTGGGAGCCTGAGGCTGGGTAGGAGTTGAGCCGGTTCCTTACTGTGTTGCCATAGGAGAGCGTTATCGAGAGGTGTGTGTTTGACATAGGGCCTGTGGCTGTGTGAATGAGGAGACAGCTTTAACTCCTTTGCACGCATAGCAGTTCATCTTGTGTTAGTGGGGGAGTTCAGGTCCACCTGGAGACATGATGTGACCCAGGCTGGGTTGTCCTGAACTCTGTGAGCCATCTGGGACAGCGAATTTAAAAGAGGGATAGCTACACACACAGTCATAGTCGCCCATGATTAGAGGGCTCACCACGTCTTCAGACGGCACAAGCCATACGCAAGTGGTTCCGGCTACCCTGTCTCTCTAATGGCAACTGTTCCCCGTGAGATCTCACAACATTACACCTGACTTATTAGACTTTTATGTATTTATTTTCAGTGTTCTGCGTATAAATATGCAAGTGCTGACATGGGCTGCATTTTTCAATTTTATGGCCAAGTGGCATCTGTAGCAGACTGACGAATGGAAGCTTTTGGAGGTGGGAGGGTCGGGCTAAGATTTCCCTCTCTTTTTGCTCAAAGGAAGAGAAAAGTTTCAGACAGAGAGAATGGAAATTATACAGTGCCTTCAAATATATGACTCCCCAGATCTCCTGTCTGGGCAAATCAGAGCTTCTCATGACTGCTGATGGTAAGATAATTAAGACGTGGTAAATATCAGTGTGGACTGCACAGAAAGGGCTTCTGATCCTGAAACAGCGACTCTGGATTTTGAAACGTCATATCAATTACAAGGGACACTATTACAGATCTCCCTAAGCAGTATTTACATAAAACTATATTTCTATACACTACAGAAAATAACCCAAGTATAGATTTAATCAAAACTGTAAATAAGACTAAAGGTAGGCTGTAAGTGTGAAATATGCAGCCGTAAAAATCTGAGCAAAATTTTAAATCAGTTTCATCCTGAATTATATTGGCCTTCCTATTTCTCCCCTCTCCCTCAGCCCCCAGCCTCCTCTCCACCTACTTCTCCTTAATCCTTTTAACTAGAGATGAGACATTTGGGGGCCAGGGTAAATGTCACAGTGGCGGTATGCTCCTGTGCTTGTGGAGAAGGGCTTTAGATGTGTATTTCTTACTCCACATTGCACTTTTCAGGTTCCCATTGTCTTTTGGGTCCTGTGAGTAGCATGTCAGATACATGTTTGGGTGTGGGCTGACTCCTATTTGAGACCAGCTTCTGGTGCCAGCTATGTGCTTTGTGGGAACAGGGCTGGCAGGCAGTGAAAGAATCCACCCTTTAGGCTGAGCAACAGAAAGCAGGGTCTGTTTAGTACATGGGAAGGGGTGGCTGGCAGGGAGTAATAGACTACAGCTGCCCAAGGCAGTGGGCTGTGGAGTCTCCATTGGAAGGCTACTTTGGTTTCCTAGCGTGTCATTCTCATCCTGTAGTGAAAGTAGCCCAGATGGGTTGGTGTTTCTATCCTGGGATGTTAGTGCAAATAGCTATGCCAGTGATCTTCAAAGCCTCAACCTCTGCCTTGCAGATAAAGACTATGCAAATGAGAGCTATGCAAATGAGGATAGTTCTGATTGGCCCACATTCCTGTCGTAGGTAGAGGCTGGGTTGTAGTGCTCCAACACTGAAGGATTGACTCCCTATTTGGTGGGAGATGAGGTTCTTCTGATTGGGAGACTTACTGGTTGAATGTGAAGTATCCTCCTTAGGTTTGAACTCTGGGTTCCCAGCGAGTTGTGTTGTTTCTGGGGGACAGTGAGCCATTGAGGGGCAGAGCACAGGTGGAGCACCATTGGAGAAAACGGGTCACTGGAGGTGGGCCTTGATCTATATGATCAGGACCCACTTTTTGCTTGCCGTTGGAGAGCAAAGACCTAAAGTGACTAGCCAGCCTCCCATACATTCTGTGAGTGTGAATATGATTCGCACTTTCTCCCAGTGCATGATGGAATACTCCAACTGGCAATGATCCTCCAGCTGTCAGCCAGGATAAACTTTCCCCTCCTAAGTTACTCCTTACCAGGTGTTTGGTCACATCAACATCTCTGGCCCTGAGTTGACTTTTAGTGTGTTGTATTGTGTGTGTGTGTGTGTGTGTGTGTGTGTGTGTGTGTGTGTGTGTGTGTGTGTTGGGGGGGAATTAAGTATTTTTTAAATAACAAAATAAATATAATAAGATAAAACAACACCATCACATCGAAGTTGGACAAGGAAAGACAACAGAAGGAGAAAAACCCCAAGAGAAGGCACAAGAATCAGAGACTACTCATTCACACACTCAGGAGTCCTATAAGTATACTAAACTGAGAGCTATAATCTACACAAGAGGACCTGGTACAGACCTGTATGGGTCCTGTCCTGTGCTTGCTGCTTCAGTTTCTGTGAGTTCATCTGCTGCAGGAAGGCATCTTTCTGATGATGGCTGAGTAAGGCACTGGTCTCCTGCTCTCGCTAGAATCTCCTTAAGTGGAAGAATTAACATGCCACCTGGTGATCTCCCCCTGTCTCTGTCTGTCTGTCTGTCTGCAGTTCTACCTTCCCTTTTGCCTGTTTCCATTTTATGCAGACAAACGTGCTCACCTCTCACCCTCTCACCGTGAATGCTTCCCCACACACACACACAGAGCCTGTCTGTACACAGCACTGATTAGAAAACCAGGTTTGTCTTTTCTGACTTCATCACCCACCCCTACAGCTTTCCTTACCTGAGTAATGATGAGTTCTAATAAAATGCTTGTTCTTTTAATGCCTTGAAGCTGTGAAACTCCATGAGTTTTCACACAGAGAAAATATATTAATAAGACATTACTCTAGTGCCTTAGAAATTTACATCAACCCCCCCCCCCAATAAGGTCCTAAATACTCTCTGTCTAGCTTCTGTTTTGATTGAAAGCAAACAAGAGGCTAAATTCCAGGGTTAGGTTGCTGGGCACCAGAAGAAGTTCGGTGCCACCACTCACATTAGAATAATGTCACACTCAGAGCTACCCTGTGTCTAATGCTCTCTGCTTCTTTCTGAACTCCCTAGGGTTCATCTAGAGCTCTGACTTGTGTGCCCCATCCCAGACCTGAACATTCTAGACAAACCTGTGTGAGTTTGATTCTGGACAGTTTTGATGGGAGATGTC
>JANBXA010000429.1:6942500-7032500 GCA_030556225.1 Cricetiscus sungorus
GCTGAATTGAATGTGTTGTCTCCACTCAGGACTAGAGCCACACCAATACTTCGCTGTGAGTGTGGGAGGGCCCCAAGTCAGAGGCTGAGCAGCCGCCCACTCTCTTGCTACTTCCAGATTCCTATAATTGTGAGACAACAAAGGGGGTGGTGATCTTAGTGCCTAAATTCAAAGTCGTTTGTTACACAGGACTGAAAACTAACTTAGGCATATAAAAGCCAGATAGTGGAGGTCACAGATAAGTCACTGTGCTGAGACTTTGAAATGCCTTCCTCAGAATGGTGGAAACAGGATTTTTCAGCTAGTGGCACTTAAAACCTGAATGCACGTGATATCACATGTGTTCATAATTTGGAGCAGTTGTATGTGTGTGTGTGTATGGATGTGCCTGTGCATGTGCATGTGAGGGAGAATGCATATGTGCAGGAACACATATGTGAACATATGTATGGCAGCTGGAGGACAACATTGGGGGTTTGTCCCTCGATGATTCTTTACTTGTGTTTTGAGACAGGCTCAGTCACTTGATCTGGAGCTCAAGTAGATCAGCTGGCTTGGGTAGACCAGCTGGCTAGTAAGCTCCTGGGATTGTTCCATCTCTGTCTCTGAGGCTATGATCATAAGAATAGGCATAGAACATCATGCTCAGCTTTTTACATGGGTTATGGCGACTCTAACTCAGGCCCTCATGCTTGGCCAACAAGTACTTTAAAATGTACTTCTGTTTTCAGGGAAGAAGTAAAATAACAAGCATGCCTGCATCGGGCCACACACATGACAGGAGTCACAGGCTTATATTTCAGAGTGGCACAATATCCATCTCAATTTGAGTAGGAATGTATTTGTTAATAACAAAATCACCCAAGTGTATTTCTCAGATACATCCCTCTCATTAAATGGTGCATGCTTGTAATCTCTCTCTCTCTCTCTCTCTCTCTCTCTCTCTCTCTCTCTCTCTCTCTCTCTCTCTCTCTCTCTCTCTCACACACACACCTTCCTTTAAATAATTCTGTGGCAATGTGCCCAGAAGGCCAGAAGCACAGTAGTGGTGACGAGAAAACACCCCCTTTTGATAGTGTCCTGCTATGTGGCTCAGCCTGGCCTCCAACTCATGATCTTCATGTCTGAAGGTGGTTACCATCACTCACCACCACCGGTGGAAGAAAATACAAAGTCTTTAATGAGATTTCCACAACAGGAATGTCATGTCCATCTGATGGTTCCCACATCTCCAGAGAAAAATGACAAAGAATGCACACAAGGCAGGAAGGTCTGCCTCTGCCTCAAGACGTTTTTGGTTGTAGCAAATAGGGTGAGCTCTATTGGAAGCAATTGGAAAGAGGCCTGGGGTGCTGCTGTTCAGGATTTACAGTGTTAGGGTGGTTGCTCCGTGCCCCTATCGCAATAGATTACCAGACTGGAGATGCTAACATTACTGAGATTAAAACAGTCCTATACTAGAGAATCTTTATCTCAGTCAGATGTTTTCATTTTGTCTTCTTCCTTGACGTGATTTTCACAGGTCCCCAGTCTTGGTTTCCAGGAAAATTTTATCACATACTTTGATTGAAGCCTTTGGCATCCTCATACTTTCCTGACATCTGCCAGTTCATCAGGGCCTTTGGCAATTGACTTGTGGGTAATTATGAGAACTGACATGAAAAGACTGAATGCAGACGAGGAATTGTATGGTACCCAAGAAGCGGGGAGACAAAGCTATGATAAAATGAGCAAAAGCATCTCAAGCAACGGTTTATTTTAGCTCACAGTTTGAGGTTACCATCCATCCCTGCAGAGAATTCAAGGCAAGGACTTGAAGCAGCTATTGACATGCTAGGCAAGAACAGAGGTTCCACTGTCTGAGGTCCCTTAGACTGCTCAGGCCTTCTAGCTGAGACCCATATTCAAGGAGTCTGAGTCAGTCCCATGCTGGATTCCCAGATATCAATCTGGGGGCCCGATAGCTCCTCCTTGTTCAGGTCAGCTGTCTTTGTGAGTTTCTGCAACCTGGTCTTGTTCTCCCTCTCTGCATCTGGATTCTAGTTTGGCTCAGTGTTTAGCTGTGGGTGTTTGCTTCTTTTTCCAACAGGTACTAGATGAGGGCTCCATGATGGTGGATAATTTAGTTGATGATCTCACTATCAGGGAAGGGCATTTATGGTAGCCTTTCCATGGTTGCTCAAATTGTTAGTTGGTGTCAGTCTTGTAGGTCTCTAGACCTTTCTTTAGGTTCAGTTTTCTCTTCAAATCAACAATGGCTCCCTCTTTTATGTTCTCTCTCTCTCTCTCTCTCTCTCTCTCTCTCTCTCTCTCTCTCTCTCTCCCCCTCCCTGTCTTCCTGGTACACAAAAGGACCTTGTGGATACATCCCCCATGGAGGGATACTCCCTTAACCTAGAGATAGGAGAGAAGTCCTAGTCCCTACTTCAAATGACTTGACAGATTTACATGACTCCACCTGGATAGCATAGCCCTACATGTGGAATGGGGTGGGGGGATGGTAGGGGAGGGTGGTCAGGGTGCATGTGAGGGGAGAAAAAGGGTAGGTGGGTGGGAGGGAGGGAGGGAGGGAGGGAGAGGGAACTGGGATGGACATGTAAAAAAAGAACAGAGAGAGAATGAATGCATGCCTACTGTTTGGTTCATGTTCTTCACTCTTACATAGCCCAGGGTCTAAACCCAGGGAATAGTGCCAGTCATGCTGGGCTGGGTTTTCCTACAACAGTGTAATCAAGACAGTCTCCCAGGCTAACCTGTTGCACACAATCCCTTGTCACAACTCTCTTCCCAGGCGATTCTATAGTGTGTCAAGGTGACCGGCAAAGGAACCATCATATGAGTCAATGTGTATTTTTGATAAAGTAGCTCTGGTTGCTTTGTGTTATTAGCATTACCTTCCTGAGGACTCATGGGAATTCTGAAACACATATTCTATTTGCGTTTCACAAATGGGGGAATTTGAAGACCAAAGAAATCTGGGTGCCCTACCCAAGCTTGAGTTGATGGTGGAAGTACATCCTGAATTCTGGGACCTTGGTCCCAAGACTCTGGGTGACTCTGTTTTGTCTTTCATGACTGTTGATGTGTCAACAGTTTGTTTTCTGAAACTGGGTCTCGCCTGTAGCCCTTGCTCGCTATGTAAACTAGGGTGGCCTTTAAGTTGCAAAGATCTGCCTGCTTCTACCTCTTGAGTGCTGGGAGCAAAGACTTGTGCCACCATGCCTGGCCTTCGAATTTTAGTTCTAGAAAAGGTTCTGATGATTTTGCTGTTCTGACATTTGCTCTTGAATGACCTGTCTGCTCCTCTTCCAGACTGTCCTTCATTACCTCTAACCTGTTGTCACTCATTACTTATCAGCTCACGTATCTATGATCATTTGCCACTAGAGGCTGTTCTGGCAAAGGAAGATGGGAAAACAACAGTTTATTAATGATCACTTTCCACAGAACAAATACAACAATCCTCCCCCCAATTATGTTTGATTATAATACACCACTGTGCATAAAATCCTTCAATAGCTTTCATTCCCTAAAAGTTTCCCCTCACCTCAAGTCTTGACTGTTACTCATGGTGCCCTGCATAGTTTGGTTCATAACCACCTCTCATGGTTCATGTGGGCCAGGATGAAGGGACCTAGGGGATTCAAGTAGAATGTCTCCACCAGTGGAAGTGTGTGTCTTGATCATGTAATAACCCAAGTAGATATGCTGTGTTGGCCAGTGGCTCTGGGTCTTGCTGGGCTGTCCTGGGTCCCTTCCAACCACCATTCTCTTTCCCTTGGGGCAGAAGGTCAAAGGAAGAATGATTTTTCCTTCATAATCAGGAGTACCTTGCTTCCTTCCGTCCATTGGCTAGAACACAATCACATGACAATCCCTAGCTACAGAGGAAGTTGGGAAGTGCCTTCACTCTTGTCTTCCCCGCACATGCTAGAGCTGTGCAGTGTCCCCAGGTCCTCAAAGAGCCAGTGGCCATTTACACAAGGATGTGGTATTTTCTACCTTTGGGTTGACACGTAGAGTTCTTTCTCCTAATCAAGTCATTTCTTGCCTCCTTTAACTCTCAGCTCATGCATCTCTTCCCTGGTGTAGACATCATCATTCCACCAGACCCACCCCATCCACCCAGCTCCTGCTTGTCATATGTTCTTACAGAACCTGCCAAGTAACTCCACACGAATGTACGGTTAGAAACCCCACATGGGGCTGGAAAGCACAGGGGTCAGCATTTGCTGCTCTTGTAAAGGACCCAATTGTAGGTTCTGGAACTCACACTGGGCAGCTGACAACTCCTGAACTGTGCCTTTTGTGGATCTGAAACTCTCTCCTGGCCTCCACAAGCACTGTACACATGCACAAATAAAATACCAAGACCGCCCATGTTCATGTGACAGTTTCATTACTTTTCGACTTGCTATCTAGACCGTAAATGTCAGGAGAGAGGTGACCAACTTGCTTGTAGTGTATTTTCATGTTAAAGCACACTTAATAAATATCCATCAGATTGTAATTTAACATGTATATGGTTCCTGACAAACATATAGCAACGAGGCAAATGCACGTGTATATTTCCATCAACAGATTCAAACCATGATTTATTGATCATATTTTTGGCCTGTGACTGTTTTATAGGCTGCATCAGTGAGTTACTCAGGGACTGTGTGTCTTCATCTCCACACACTATGTGATTATTCTCGTAGCCCTGACTCCTTTTCTGTTTATTTATTCATCAAACGTATACTGAATTTATATTGGCCACGATCCAGGGTCCTGAATATATGCAAAAGAAGCCACTTCTCTGCCTTCAGCTCTGGGTAGCAAAGGAAATCGACTCACATTCAGCATCTGAGATAGCACCATTATTCTTGCCACAATGGAAATATGAATGGAAGGTGTTGTTTGGCGCCTGCATAGAAGAAACAATTATGTTGATCGAACCAATTCCTCACATGGCCTTTGTTGGTAGGTATAGGGAAGAATGGTGTTAGTTACTTTACATTGGCCAAGACGTTTCTATTCTGCAGGCATATGCTATCTCCTTTGCCTGGGCACACATAGTGCCAGGATAGAAAAATAATGCTGATTGTGTCTCCCTGGGGGCTATAACAGTAAACTCAGGACAGAATCTGGATTTGTGTCGACGTTCTCGGGCAGCAGCAGCCTGAGGAAGGACTCCAAAAGTCACGCTGATGGGGAGAGTTTGGTGTATTTATTTTTTTCAGCCAGGGCTTATTGCAGTTGATGTTCTCATGAAGCTGAGGATGACTCTGAACCTCTTCTCCTTCTACCAGCAGTCCTCAGGTGCTGGCTGGGATGGCTGACATGTACTACTGCACCAGGGTTATGCGGCACCAGGGCTCAAACGCAGAGCTTTGTGCGCTTCAGGCACGCACTCTAGCACTGAGCTGGGATGGTTTAAATTAAAAACGTCCCCCTTATGCTCATGTATTTGAAAACTTGGTGCCCAGACGGTGGCTTTTTAGGGAGGTAATGGAACTGTCCAGGGGGAAGCCTGTGGAAGAAGTAGGTCAAAAGGGGCGGGCTCTGAGGATTTGTAGCCACACCCCATTTCCTGCTCTCTGTTTCCTGTCTGCAGTTGAGATGTGGTCTCTCAGCTGCTGCTGCTTTTATGCCTTCCCTATCACTATGAACATTTAGCTGTCTGGATCCATAATTCAAAAGAGCCCTTGTTCCTTATGTATTTTTATCATGGTAACAGAGAAGTAACTAATATAGGTCTATACCCCTATATTATCCCAAATAATTATTTTTGATCTGTGTACATTTTCATACTAAAAAAAAAAAAAAGAAAGAAACGAACACAGCTTCCCCATCTGTGGTAATAACTGACTGTAGGGTAAGCTTCCAAACAGCACCATGTCTTGTCTCTTCTCAGGCTCTCTCACTCTGTACATTTCTTTCATTTTCTTTATGTACGTTTTAGTGCTAAAATTGTATATACACAGCAAGAAAAAGTACAAAAGAGTAGACTTAGTCACTGTTCCATTGCTGGGAAGAGACGCCATGGCCAAGGCAACTCTTATAAAAGAAAACAATTAGTTGGGGGCTGGCTTACAGTTTCAGAGGCTTAGTCCATTATCTTCATTGTGAGGATTGTGACTGCATGGCGGGCATGGTGCTGGGGATGTAGTTGAGAGCCACATCCTGATATGCAGGCAGAGAAGAGGGACTGGGCTTGGTGTGGGCGTTTGAAACCTCAAAACTCACCTCCAGTGACACACTTTCTCCAACAAGGCCATACATAGTTCATAATCCTTTCAAATAGTGTCACTTCCTGGAGTCTGAACATTCAAATATATGAGCTTATGGGGGCCTATTCTCATTCGAAGCACCATAAATATAAAAATAAAGCAAATTTTCCCTGTTGTTATTCTCATGAGTCCCTGCTGCCTTTTGTAAGGGACAATGACAAACTTTTCTACACCATCTCCAAAACCTTTGCCTAACCCTGCATGATGCTAAATCCTAGCAGGGCTTTACCACTCTTACAGATCTGTTTCCTGGGTTTTCTGATTAGCATGTCTTGCAGGATTCCTGTGTCATAATACATGGCTTACTCATTTCTTACAGGTGCAGAGAAGGAATCTGTGGGAGACATTTATCGAATCACGTAGATGTGTGCATATCTATAATTAAGCCATATGTCAAATATTTAATGTAAAGTGCATGAACAATTATAATATCTGTAAACAAACACAGACTCTTTTTTATCCAGAAGTGGGAATGGGCAAATTTCAGTCCAAGCGACAGATTCGGCTTGTTTATGTGAGTCAGCATCACTGGAACACAGGGACCGTTGGTTGGTGGAGCAGCAGAGTGAGGATGTGGGGTTGAAACCCGCATGCAAAATGAGGCCATTTGCTTTCAGACCCCAGTAGCAAGTGCTGCTGCCCCCTCCACCCTCCCTCCTCTTCCTGCCCTGGGCCCCTTCCTCCTCCTCCCTCCTCCTCCTCCTCGCTATTTCTCCCCATCCTCACACCTCTTCTTTGTGGTACTTACTGAGGTGGATCCCAGGGCCTCGTGTTTACCAGGCAAGCATTCTATCACCAGTCATGCATTTTACTGAAAAGTTTTCCCATTGAGCAACTTGAAACACATTTAACTGCTTCACTCTCAACAAACCCTTATTCTTTGTATCAGTGATTATAACTTTGTATCAGTGATTATTACTTTGTGTTTCAAAGCTGCTTTACAATATAAGAATATTTTTTGTAAAACTGAAGTTTTTGTGTTCAGAGAAAAATATTTAAATGTCTCTTCAGTTCCATGGCCTTTGCCCTTCTCTGAATTACTCCGTTGTGGTGGTTTGAAAGAAAATGGCCCTCATAGGGAGTGGCACTATTAGGAGGAGTGGCTTGTTGGACTAGGTGTGGTCTTGTTGGAGGAAGTGTCTTACTGTGGGAGTGGGACTTGAGGTCTCCTATGCTCAAGCTACACCCAGTGTGGTATACAGTTCACTTCCTGTTGCCTGTTGGTCAAGATATAGAGCTCTCATCTCCTTCTCCAGCACCATGTCTGCCTGCCTGCATGTCTCCATATTCCACCATGATGATAAAGGACTAAACCTCTGAAACTGTAAGCCAGTCCCAGTGAAATGTTTTCCTTTGTAAGAGTTGCTGTGGTCATGGTGTCTCTTCACAGCAAAAGAACCCTGACTCAGACTACCATCTTTCTTAAAAATGACTACTGTTAGAAGGTTGTTTGTGTGTGTGTGTGTGTGTGTGTGTGTGTGTGTGTGTGTGTGTGTAGGTGTGTGTAATAAAAATGCCGATCTATCTATATTTATGTATTATTTCACTAATCATTTGCATAGTCACTTATTTTTGTAAGAGTTGGGTAGTCAATTTAAGTTATTTTATGTATTATTATTGGGTATGGAAAGAACATATACATGCCACTGTGGCTGTGTAGACAATCATAGAGTCATTCTCTCCTTCTAGTCTTACCTGGGATCCTGGGAATCTAGCTCATCTCATCAGGCTTGTACAGCAAGCATCTTTGCCCATCGAGCCAAATTGCCAGTTCCAAAAGTCTGCTTTAGAAGATGACATCACTGCAGGACCTAGTGAGGTGGATGTGGATTATTCTCTCCAGGGTGGAGGGACAAACATTTTGTCTTCAGCTCAGTCTGCATATGGGAAATGAGAGTCAGGGTATTTGCATGAAAATGTGATTGACATCTAGGTTCTGTCTAGGGTTAGAGGATGGAGATCTCCCAGTTTTCAGTGCAACCACCTTTCATCTGTGCCGGAGCTCTTTGATCTAGACTTAACCTTCATCTTGTACCAATCCAATAAACACTGCCTCTGTGTAGTTTCCATGTTCTCTTGGGGGACTATTCTGAAGAAGGTCTGTGGAGCAGGCCTAGGAATGTGTCTCACTTGGTCAAGAGCATGCCTAGCATGCAGAAAGCTCTGGGTTTGATCTCTCTAGTGAGATCAGAAGTTCAAAGTCATCTTGCCAATGAGCTTGAGGCCATCCTAGGCTACATGAAGCCTCCTGTAAAAGATAAGCAAGTGTCTTAGAAGTTTTTCCTGCGTTATAACTTGGGAAGGCTAACTCATCCCCTTAAGTAAGATGAGGTTTGCGGCATACAGAGCTCAATGTCCAGCACAAGGTAAGCGCTCAGAGAACCACTGTCCCCTTATTACATATACAGTTGCCTGTGTCCCTCATTGTTTGGGAATAGTTTCACCATTTATATTTTTCTCAACTTGCATTTATCAAAGCTTTCAGCCATACTGGCCCATCTTTCCCCCAAATAAAACATGGGAGAAATCAATGCCCACTACAACTATGCTGACACCAATCAAATCTTACAGTTTCTACTTTTTTTAATGTTTAGTTTCTGTGTAGCATACAAGCGTAGTGCCTTCTTCAGAGAGGGTACCAAATCTCCTGGAACTGGAGTTACAGATGATCATTAGCCACTATGAAGGTACTGGGAACCAAACCTGAGTCTTTTGAATCTTTTGGTACAGTAGCAAGTGCTCTTAACTGCTGAGCCGTTGCCAGCCCTAGGGTCCAGCGTCTTAAAAAAGAACGGTAAGCCAGTGCCTGAAGCTGTTCTGCCTTTTGGGTACATAGAAGAAGATATTGTTTGAGAAATCACGTAAGTAAACAACAAGTAGAAAATGCACACCAATTGCAGGTCAGGCAGTTACTAGATAAAACAAACAAACAAGCAAATACAACACACACTCAGAGCACCCCAGCCAGACACCTTTCTGTATTGCTGGGATTGTGGGAGGCTGGGATTGGGAGCTGACTTCTTTTCCTTCTTTCCTTCCTTCCTTCCTTCCTTCCTTCCTTCCTTCCTTCCTCCTCCTCCCTCCTCCCTCCTCCCTCCCCCCTCCCCCTCTTTCTTCTTCTTTTTCCTTTGGCATTTTTATTCCCTAGGCAAACTCCTGTAATTCAGATGCCATGCCTATGGGAGCGGAGCCACGTGTGGGAACCAGTACTGAGAGTGCCCAGTAACAGCATTTGCTAATAGCCAGCTCCACGTCACGTGCCTTTGAGGCTGAGGTCTTTGAAATGCATATTTTCCTCCAGATTGGTAATTGTGTGTGTCATCCCTGGTGTGATGCCAACAGCCAGGATTTATTCTGGCTGGTGCCCAGAGAGAGAAAACCTAATGGGCGTTCGTTCAGAATGGGAGGAAATACTCAGGGTCTAGGAGAAATAAAATGCACTCCATCTCCGAGGATGCTATGGAAGTGCCTGAGGCACTCTTAGCAGATGTGTGTCCTTCACAGGGACCCCAGAATGGACTGTTCCTTTCCACAAATGCTTCCCACAGGGCTGGGTGACCTCTGCTCGAATTGCAATTGTGCGTGGCTCCCTCGCCTGGCTTCTGAAGGGCCTAGCAGATCTTCTGATGTGTGTGCATTTTTCCAGCTTGGTGGTTCTGCTGGCAAACTGCACTGTTGGCAGTGGGCATAGTGCCGGCTTCAACAGAGCTGGCAGGGACAGGGTAACGTGCTCGGCACCCACAGAGCCCAAAGTCGCTTGAAAGAGACAATGGCGATCTGCAGACATAGTTGGCAGGGAGATAAAAGGGACCCCGGGCTTTCTTCTTGGCCACATTGGTTAAGTTCACGGAGCTGATTGTCTCAGCAAACATTTCATCCACTCTGGCCTTAAAGATGAAAATGGCTTTCCAAGTCATGCAAGAAAGGTGAGAAAGGACCCGGGTATGAGTGAGGGAGGAATAAAAGCGAGGTGTCTGCGTTTGGACTGTCAACAGACGGTCGGCAACCTCAGAAATCCCATGGTGTGACCCAGAAGTTCTGCAGCCATCACTTGACGGAGGACATCGTCCGGGCAGGCCGAGCTCTGGTGAGGTTGTCCCCAGCTGTCAATCAAACCAGCAGGTTTGCCCCAGCCGCTCTCTTCTCACAAACACGGGGTTGCACCTAGGTGTGGTGGTTATTGTCGCACTGGACTTACAGTTGCTTCAACAGGAGAGAAAGGAGATGGGGAGACGTGTTTTGAATGACAAGTGTCCTCTGTAGGCTCAGGCTTCTGGACAATTTGTTCCCAGTTGGTGGCATTGTTTGGAGAGGTTATGGGATGGTCAGCATATAGAGCCTCGCTGGAGGATGAGCATGGCTGGGTGCAGGCTTTGAGAGGATATAGCCTTGTCCCATTTCCAGCCGCCCTCCCTACTTCCTGGATGCAGTTGAGATGTACTCTCTCAGCTTCCTGTCCCAGCCACCGGCTGCCAGGCCCCCAACCACTAGGTACATATAATGCTCTGGAACCATTCACTGAAACAAACTCTTTCCTCTTTAAGCTGCTTTTGGTACAGTGTTTTATCTCAGCTACAAAGAAATGGCCAATATAAAAGACGACTCTGATAATGGGCTTACAGTGAGAGTGTGGGGGTCTGAGTTCAAATCTCAAAACTCACATGAACGCCCTGGCATAGTGGCACACACTTGTAGCCAGGCAGAGGCAGGAGGATTCCTGGGACTCACTGGCCAGCAGCCTGGCCTGGTCAGCGGTCTCCAGGTGCCAGTGATAGACCCAGGCTTAAGAAACAAGGTGGGTGGCCCCGCCCGAGAAGACTGATCTCTGGCCTCCAAATGCATGTGGGGACATCAACCTCCCTCCACAGAGCCTGGATGCTCTTCACCTCTGGATGTGAAGTGTGCATTCTGGATGACCCATTTCACACTAGTCGGTCTCATCATCTAAGTAGCTAAACATTATTATCACTCATTCCTCATCACAAATTGTGTGTAGTCCCAACTGTCTCTGACACAATCCTATGAGGATCTCCTATGAGGATCCCCCATCTCTACATGGGACACTGGAACACACAGAGATTGAGTAATGTGTTCAAGAATACACACGTTATATGATATGTAATATGTTATATGATATGTAATAATATGTAATATGATATGTTATATGATATATTACATACATGTAATATGTTCACATACTCTAATACATGCATAAGTAGAAGTTGTGTGATTCTTAAGCTATTACAGCAAAATTTAATTACTTAGTGGCCTGGACTGGCAGGTCAATCTTCAATGACAGTGTCCAAGCAGGAGGGCCAGAAGATGAAAAGACAAAGAAGACAGAAAGCTGGGGTCAGGAAGTCTTTCTGGCACAAGTTGTGTCTTATGCCAAGCAAGCTTATTAAGAAGTACAGCATCTTATACACTATTTCCAGGGGAGAAGTGGGTCAGAGTCAGCAGAAACTATCATACAATGAGACAAAGTCAGCAGGGGGCCAACCAAGCAATGTTGCATAAGGGGACACAGGACATCTCAAGGGTGTCTGACAACTCCAGACTCCACACAGGGGCAAAGTCGAATCCCAGGAACTCCTTCAAGGCCTGGCCCAGCCCTGGGTTGGCCTCACCAAGTCTACCCCTGGGCAGGGACACAGGGTCAGGTTCCTCTTGTCCTTTATTAGGACTTCTAAGAAAGCCGTGGATTGGCCTGGCTCTCAACAGTGTTGAATCTGTTCTCAAAAATTGTGCTGTGTCCATGACTTGCTCAGGGTGGGACCATATCAGCGGCTCTTACATTTGATGTTGGCTGTGCAATTAAGGTTCTTTTCCTTTTTCAGTTTTTAAATGATTTGCTTTGAAAAAAAACTTCAGACTTAACAGATAAAAGTTGCCAACAATGCCATGTTCCATTTATCTAGTCATTTATCTAATTTCACACGTGCTCACATTTCATAAAACCTCACTCATCTCATGGAACACCCGGCCATTATTGGTACAGTACAATAGCCTAATCCAAATTTTATTCAGCTCTGACAGATTACCCCCACCCCTGAATGTGCTTTTCTCTGCGTGAGATCCAGGTCATGATCCATCTGTCCTCATCAACTTCTCATCTACAACTCTTTCCAGCGTCTTTTTCTGCTACAGAACTGTTTTTATAAATTCATCCAAATTTGGCAGTTTATACCAGTAGGAATTCCCTCTCTCGCTATTCGGAATGCCAGAGTCGCAGGACTCAGCCATCCTCAGGTGGGTTCCTTGAGGTGCTTGGGAAGATCCACTTCATGTGTCTTATGTTTCGTGGCAGCTGCTCAGAACCTTTGGTTGGGTTCATAGCAGCAGCCTATGCCTCTGTCTTTACTTGTGTGTCTTCATTCTGAATGCTTGTCTCTTCCATTTTTGGTGCAGGGTCTTACTATAAAGCCCAGGCTGGCATCAAGTCCCCATCTTCCTTACCCAGCGTCCAGGCTGCTCAGGTTACAAGCACGTGCAAACACGCTAGCTTTCCTGTTGTTCTTTGTTTTGCTTTCTGGACTATTGGGTGCTGGCATCACCCTAGTCCAACATGACCTCATCTTGAGATCCTTACCTCAGTAACAACCCATCACAATTCAACCCATGTCGATGACCTCAAGGCTTTGTTCTGAGGGCACACGGCAGCTATTTGTCAGAATGTTAACTCTGGATCCTCTCATGAACATCACTCAGGATGGTCTCATGTTTGTCTGATGGTTTCTCATCTGGGAGTTCAAGTCATACGTGTTTGGGGAAACACAAGAGTGATGTTGTGCCTGGAATTTGGAGGCACACTACATGGGCTGGTTGCAGGCCCAGTGGAGTTCACTCTGATTTCGTGCTGAAGATGCTGTTGCACTGCTTTCAGTGTGGTAGCCCCTCACTACTCTTTGAGGTCCCTGAGTACTAGGTTTTGAGGCCATGTACACATCTTTCTCCTCGTTGCTCTCCGTCCTCTCTGTTTTATGAATACTTTTTACTGAACTATAATTCATGCACCATAAAACCCAACCCCTAGTGTGTACAAGTCAGTGATACTAAAATTATATTCACAAAATTGTGTGGCTGTGGTAACTGTCTGAGTCCAGAACATGTTCATGACTCAAGGAAGTAGCCCAAACCCTTTGGCTATTGCTCCCCATTCATTACTCCCTCCCTCGGCTACCAGAAATTACTGATCTCTTTTCTCTGGATAGTCTGTTCTGTTGCTCACTAATTTTAGCATCTATTGATCATCCTGCAACAGTTATTATAGTAGTGTTTGCTAAATCAGATATTTCTGAACCACACACTTTGAAAACAAGAAAACAGAGTGATCCAAACAATGAGATCAAATTGCATCTGTTATTATGGCATCGTTTGCATGCCTGGGGCAGTCTCACTGATAACTCACATCTGTCGCTTGTTTCAGGCAAGGCATCCTCTTTGGATGTTGGATTGGGTGGACCTATTGTTACCTATCAGATTGTTGCAGTCATCTGACACCGTTGAGTGGGGTAAATTTATATTACTGACCAGAAGTGGGCCTTACACACACAAGAATTTGTAGACTGTATGTTTCTTTCCTGCCTAGATTTGATTGAAATGATTCCTGCCTCACACATGTTTTCTTATGTGATCAAAAATCTACACACTGTGTCTTGCATATGATTTCGTTATTTTTGATTTGTGCAAAACATTAGAGCAAATCTTGCCCATTTCCACTTTCAGCAAATGTTACCCAAGTCTGCACTGTGTCAGATGAGACACCTAGCTGGTGTCTGCACAGATTTCTTCATGGGGTATGAATCTAACTGGAGTCACAGTAATGATACCTTGTACACAGTCAGGTTGATTCCATTGTCATTGCAATGCTTTGTCACTGGCATGCTTGTTATCCTGGAATTTACAATAGGGGATGCACTGACTGCGCATATCTGTACCACAGCCCTGCCTCACATGACTGCATGTGTCTACACCACACGCCCTGCCTCACATGACTGCATTGCCTTCACCACATGCCCTGCCTCACATGACTGCATGTGTCTACACCACACGCCCTGCCTCACATGACTGCATGTGTCTACACCACACGCCCTGCCTCACATGACTGCATGTGTCTTCAGCACATGCCCTGCCTCACATGACTGCATGTGTCTACACCACACGCCCTGCCTTCCTCGAAGCTTCAGGATGTTTAAGCTTTTTTTCTCATGAAGCACCACTAAATTGAATCTCCAGATGTCATGTTCCTGCATCTGAGTTTTTAAACACTATTTACATTCACTAATATAAGTGTGTTCACTTTAGTTTAGGCCAATAATTACAGATATTAGAGATATATTTAGCTTGAGTTCTTAACTAAAGATGGTCGATTAGTCTGTACATTCTGTGGGCTCACTGAGTCAAGTGTCCTTGCATGATGTACATTCAGTGATCATTTACTATATGCCAGGAATTGCATGTTAGCTGCGCTACACGGATTATTTATATTAATATAAAGATATGCAAATATATGTTGTATGTTTGTGAAAGTCTACATTCCTCTGCGCCCCTCTGTTGTACAACATGGCTGGATGGAGTTTTGGAGGCGGGGAGACATCCTGCAGATGGCTGTGGTTTTATCACAGCCCTGTTGGTTGAGGAGAGAGTCCCTCAAAGCACTCTGCGAGGTAACACTGGGACAAGGATGGTTATTCTTCACAACAGTGTAAGGACTGGGATGTAATTAAGTGGCTTTCATTTGACCATGCAGTGCTCTGTCTACACGAGGTGATGAGCAGGCACCTGCAATTGTACGCTTGATGGGAGAGGTTATTCTGTAAATGTGTTTCTCATACTGGTTAATGAATAAAGCACTGTGGCCAATGGGAAAGCAAGATAGGTGGGGCTAGGAGACAAGGAGGGAAGAGGAAGTAGTGAGGAGGGGTCAGCATGTAGAGATTGGAGAAAGCAAGATGCCGGCCCGCCGCGCTCGGAAAAGATGACCACATGGAAATACTTAGATAAGTAGAAATGGGTTAATCATTAAGACAGAGCTAGCCCATAAACAATAATAGTAACTGGCCAACAGGATTGTATCAAATACAGAGTCTCTGAGTGTTATTGCGGGCTGGCATGGTATCGGGGCGGCGGGACCAGACTGGCGGGGAAACTTTGCACGTAACAGGGCACTACTATCCTAATCAATGAGGGACCAGTTCAATGAAAGAAGCCGACAGGAGGTTCTGAAACAGAGTGTGCTACGGTGGTGACATTTCTCCCCATGCTTCACAGTCTAAGGTTGGTATATGGCACGACAAGGATTCAACCTAGGGTTAAATATTAGAGCACTTTCAGTCCTTGACAAACTCGCATAATTTGTTTGCTCATGACGTGTCTGATATCAAATGGTACTTATCATTTATTTCAGACAAAAATAACTTCACCTAAAATTATCACATAAGTCGCTTCCAAGGTTGAAATTGTTGTACCCTTTCTATGTCTCTTTTGCATTTCTTGCTGCCAGGAGAGATATGTAGTGAACTTATGAAGATCAATTTTGTCACAGTATTTGGCCATATTCTTTTATTTATTTATTTATTTATTTATTTATTTATTTATTTATTTTAATAAAAATGTTTAGCTCAGATTGGCATCCCAATAAACAAATACTAAGGGTCCTGTGGCTGAGAATGGGCTCAGGAGTGGTCTGGGTCAAGCTTGTGAAGAGCTACAGGATGGGGCCATCGTTGAGTTCCGGTCATCGAAAGCATTAGCTTGGAGAGCGGAAGTGGAAAAGGAAACGTGCCCCTTATTCCCTTGCTTGCCACCCGGATGGGATGCTGTCTGGGACCAAGCAGGAAGCAAGAGAGAGCTGGGAGCCCCAAACCTAATCCTAATCACCGGTTATGTCTGCACCTGTGACCACGCCCTTTTGGTGGCATGATACAGGTGTGGAGGTAGATGTCACTACAGCTATCTGTGTATTATTTCACCCTAGCTGTCTTGAGGTGCACCATGCTTCACAGAGTCCTCTCTCAGAGATGTGTTAAGAGGTTTTCACTTTGTTGTTTGTTTGCACTCTGTTTAAACTCACGGCTGCGCCGTTGGAGATCCTCGGTTGGACTTTTGCTTCCAAGATGCCAAATTGCACAGAACTTGGGGAGGCTGAGCCTGTCCAGGATCAGCAGCAACCACCTGAAATGCCTGTCCTTGCCAATATCTGTGCCTGCTTACTCTATTGCCAGTGGAGTGTGCAGAGGCAGCCCAAGCCCATCTGACAGACAGGCAGCGAGAGAGCCAGAGGGGCTTGGGCAGATTAGTGTAATTTATGCAACAAAACCTTTCAATGTTCTAAGATAGAATCATAAATCTCTTTCAGTTATTCATATGCAAATGTCGAGGGACTCGCACTCTTCTGTAATGGATGGCAGTTCATGATGATCCTGCCCTATTCAAGTGTAATGGAAAGGAGATAAACACATGTGTACTCGCCTCTATGGGGTGATTATAATACACACGCAAAAGGTGTAGGTGGAAGACATACATGCCCCTTAGAGTGCAGGCGCCAAACACGGTCTGCCGCAAAGATACGGTAATGGAATGGAGTGATTACATACGGTCAACGGCTCTGAGTGATCTATGCACTCGGCCTCAGTGACTCCAGCCATTCAGTGATTCCCATGCTTGCTTTCATTAGGTAGTGGATAGGGACAGAGGCCAACAATAACAGCTGTATTTTATTCTTATTTTTCTCAACATCACATTACACATTGTGAATTACTCTCGGAGACTTCTATTAATTATTTCCTTCAACAGCCTTGATCGTATATTAGCTTTAATGTAATTGCCAAAACTAAGCGGCTTGTTCTGCATCGGTGAGCTAGAGAAATGCAACCCCAGAATGGCCATTTGGTTATTATTGTTATTATTTTAAGAGTTAGGGCTGCAGTAGTTGAGAACACTTACTGTTCTTGCAGAAAACCTGAGTTCATTGCTCTGCGCCTACACCAGCAGGTCATAGCCACTCGTAACTCCAGCTCCCAGGGGACCTGACACCTCTGACCTGCACCCGCCCCTGCACTCATGGGAACACCACTGAGCACAGACATACACACAGATACGTAATCAAGTATTTGTAAAAATTGAATTTATTTCTTTATGTGTATAGGGTCTTTGTGTGCATGTATGTCTGTGCACCATTTGAACACAGCAACAGGTGTTGGATCTCCTGGAACTGGAGTTACAGACAGTTGCAAACCACCATGTGAGGCCTGGAAACAGAATCTTGCTCCTCTGTAAGAACAGCCGGTACTCTTAACCCCTGAGCCAGCCTCTGCCTCTAGCCATTTTGTTCTTAGCACCAGTGTTCTTTCTGTGCTGGGAAAGTGGCTGAGAGAGCATGCCTCTAGCTGCTGGTCCAGATCAAGGTCCAGCCCCTTTGACAGCTCTGCTTATCCATCAGCCTTTTCCTAGGAGAGGCATGCAAGGGTCAATAGCTGTAGATGTGCCGACCTCCTAGCGTCTAAGAGCTAACAACGGTGCTCAGCCCTCTCAGCAAAAGCCACAGGCTCCTCTGGGTGGGGTCACACGCTCAGCTTTGAGGCAAACATAGTGACTGAATTGGTTCTCTGATTGGATAATTGCCACAGTTATCCCAAATGGTCAACTAGTAGGACATGGCCCTGCAGGAATGTCAGGGACTGTTCTTAAGGATGGTAAAGAGAACACTGATCCAGCAAAGCACAATTGTTGCTTGTGTTGGTTGGGGGTGAGGAGTGGGGGGCTGAATTCCCCATCCTCACAGCACTGGGCAGGGTGCCAAGTGAATTACCTGATCCCAAACGAGCCACACCCACACAAGCAAACTTGCTTGCTTGCTTGCTCTCTGCACTCATCCTGTTCTTCTGTCCAACACCGGCTCTATGGTATTAAAGATTACTTTTTATTCAAATTGCATTTCTTAAGTGGTGATTGCTTTTCTTCTTATTTTTATTAATTGTCTGCTGACTAGGATGATTTGGGCCACATAGAGTGACTCTAAGGTAACACAGACCAGACAGTGAGCATATCAGCTGCAGTGCAGGCAAGAGCTTCTAGGCAGTTTCTGAAATGGTTATTGAAACATTGTGAGGGCCTCACAACACCCCACAGCCTCTTGGGCGCCCAGGAACCTGAACTGGAACCAAATTCTGTGAGCCCCTGGAATCTTTGTGTTACAGTTCCTAGCTCTCCATTTCTCCATTCTCTTGAGACTTCCTTCATGCATAGTTCTGATGGAACGAGGAAAGGTAGGGTAAGAGTCATAGTACAGGCATGACATGAGAGCCCGACTTGAGTGTAATTATCCCAGCCTTCTCTCCATTTGTTCTGAACAATCTAGGAAATTGTTGAACTGGATCGTGCAGGCAGATCTCTCAGGGTGAAGATTTAAGCTGCCTGGGGCTCATGATTAGAGAGAGAGAGAGCGAGGAAAGGCAGCCGCTGTGGTTATCTCGTCCTGTGTAACTTCCGCTCCTCCCAGACATCAGAAAATTCCATCAGCTCTATCTCAAAAATAGATTCCTCATCTAACGTGTCCTCCTGGATCTGAGGTCCAAGCACTTTCGATTTGCTGCCCAAATTATTGTGGTAATTTCCCCACTATTCCACTGGGTATAATCTCTTTCAACATCACAGCTAGAATGACTTGTGCCCCAAGCCCCGAGAGAGCCATTGCCTCTGCTGTCATCTCCTACATCATCATGGCTCTCTGATGGACAGAGTGGCCTGCTAACTGGCCTCTTTGCTGTATTTCAGTCCTTGACAATCTACCCACAGCAGCAGCTGAATGGTGCCCTTCAGTCAGTGCTCACTTCAGTCCACTTTCCATTGCAGTAACAAAACACCCGAAGTGATCGCTTTAGAAAGAAAAAGGGTTTGATTTGGCCTTCCATTTGGAGGTCCCAATCTGAAGTGGGTTGGCTTTGTTACTCTGGGCCTGTGCGGTAGAGTGAACCACTGACCTCATTGCCTGGGAATGAAGAGAGTTTGGAGTGGGGTGGGTTGGGAGGGTGTGCTCTGCCACACGGACATCTGAACGCAGTCACAGCACCAGTGTGGAGAGGGGGGCTAGGCAGCACACATCTATAGCCCAGGAGCTAGGTGGCAAAGATAGCAAATCCTGGCGGTGTGGACACTCCCTGGCCAGCAAGGGGAGCTGAAATGGCATCGTTGCTTGTGCTCGACATCTCCTTGCCTTCAGCGCACTCACCGCAGACCCCCGTGGTTCCCCCTTTCTCCCCTTTAGGTCTTCATCCAGATGTTGCTTCTACAGTGGCAGCCATCACTGACCGCGGTGTTGGCTGCCTATGGCAGCTGTTGTACGTCGGCATAGTGTCGGCCAATTAATGGTCTTACGGTTCCAGAGGTCTAATTCAGAATGCCTTCATTTGGTTGACATCAAGGTGGGGGCTCGTCTGTGTTGTTTGTGAATTCTCCTAGAGAGAATCATTTGCATCTCTTTTTCAAGACTTTTCGTTGTCTTTGTCTCTCTCTGTGTGTATTTGTGTATATGTTCAGGCATGTATGTGTGTACACACGCATATGGAGGCCAGAGGTCAACACAGAATATCTTTTTCTATAACTAATAATTAATTAATTGACTAATTAATTAATTAGTTTATTGAGGCAGGGTCTCTCACTGAACCTGGCTCACCAATTTCACTAAACTGGCTGGTTAATGCGATCCAGGGACCATCCTGTACTTGCCTTCCCTGCTCTGGGGTTACAAGTGTTTGTCCCTACTTTAATGAAAAAAAGTGAATTTTAGGGCATTTGAATGCAGATCCTCATGCTTGCAGAGCAAACACTTTACTGAGTGAGCCATAACGAGCCATGCCTTTGCAGTTTCCATGGCTTGTTCATGGCCCTTTCCAGACCAAATAATCACAACTTTTCAACATAAGCGTTTTTGTTTGTTTGTTTGTTAACTCTCCTTTACCTCCTCATCCAGGGTTCTGTGATTACACTGGACTTACCCATGAAACCCAGGCCATCTTTCTTCTCAAGATGTTACCTTTATCGCAATCCCAAGTCTCCTTGGTGATGTGGCATAACTTATTTAGACTTTTGAATGAGGACATTTTGGGGGAGCCAGTGACCCCAGATGCCCTGTGTAAACAAACCAGCATGCCTCTACTAACACATTCTGTTTCCTCCACGATTTTCATTTCACTCCTTGGTTTGTTGATTGCATCAGAGAGCTTAGAGAGTCAGGGGTAGATCTTTATACACACCACACTTTCCAAGCATGTGTCTGTAATCTCTGAGCATGTGGTGATACATTATTTATGATTTAATAAAGCTTGCCTGAGGGTTCAGGATGCAAAGCCAGCCACACTAGTTAGCTATAGAAATTAGGTGGTGGTGGTACACACCTGGACCTCTGTTAGTTCAAGGCCACCCAGATCTACACAAGAGTGAAGAGTAACAGAGCTTAGGCCTTAGATCCCAGCACTAGGGAGGTGGAGACAGGAGTGATATGGCTGGGCCCAGAACGGAATATAAGGAGGAGGAGACAGGAACTCGGAGCTTTTGCCTCTGAGGACTCATGGAGACAGGATTGCCATTTCAGCTGGGTAGAGGTAAGCTCTACTGGTTTGGCTGCTTTGCTTCTCTGATCTTCAGCTTGAAGCTTGAACCCCAATATCTGTCTCTGGGTCTTTTATTTTTTGTGCCACACGTGCATGCACGAAAGAATGTGTGTGTAATTTCAGAGCAGGTATGGCAGGATGTGTTTGTAATCTCAGTACACACACCTTAGCATGTGTCTGTAATCTCAGTGCATGTGTGGCAGCATGTGTCTGTGTCTGTAATCTCAGTGCATGTGTGGTAAAATAGGGGCAGAGACAGGAGAACCCCCTGAAGCTCATGGGTCAATAGCAAACAAGAAACCCTGTTCCAAGTAAGGCAGAGGGTGAGAACTGAAACCCAAGGTTGTCTTCTGACCGCCATGTGGCCATGTGTGCACTGAGGCAAGGGTGTACACACACGCGCGCGCGCGCACACACACACACACACACACACACACACACACACACAGAGAGAGAGAGAGAGAGAGAGAGAGAGAGAGAGAGAGAGAGAGAGAGAGAGAGAGAGTAAATGATGCCTATGTGTGCCGCTCACCACCCCTAAGTAAGCGGCACAATGGACCGTTTCACATGGCTTCTATGTTGAGGTTCTGGAAATGCTGATGTTTTCCTGCACTTCAGTTGCCATTGCTCATCACATATGCTGGCTCTTTGCTTAATACAGACAGCAACAGAGAGGCGTGCAAGCATCTTCTACCTGCAAGAGTCGCTGTGCGGCCCTGCTGAGCACAGCTTGATTGGAGGCGCAGTACACACCAGCCGGTGCTTGTCTCATTATACTCTCCATCTGCGATATGGTTCCCACACCAAGGAGTGAAGATAAATTTTAAAAGAGCAATTTATTATTAGCCTTTGAAACCAAACCCCGGCTTGGTACTTAATCACTTTAATTAAAATTCATCTTACATCACTGTAGTTTTGTTTGTTAAAGTGACAGCATTGTGTGTATTTAAGGTGTACATCATAACACTTAGATTGCATTATTGTCTCTCCAAGAGATTTTTTTTTTAGTATAATTTTTTTTTTGGTTGGTGCTTGTTCATTTTATAGAGTGACGGGTGTCATACAGACTAGCCCTATAGACTCTACCAGAAAAAGCTTAGAAGAAGGACACAAAATCAACATAAAAGTTAGTGGGATTCCTATAGTCCTGTAACAAATATGCTGAGGAAGAGACCAGGTAGTGTTCCATTCATGATAACATCAGAGAAATATCCGACACAAACCTAACAAAGGGGTGAAAGTCCTCTGCAATGAAAACTATGAAAGGCCGCAGAAGGGGGCGGGGCCTCCCACGCTCCTGGATTGACAGGGTTAATATTGTGAAGATGGAGATGACACCACGTGTGATTTAAGGATTCAGCACTATCAAAACTCCAATGAGGTTCTTCACAGAAATGGGAAAAGCAATCCCAGTTTTCACCCGGAATCACAGCACACCCTGAAGAGCTAGAACAGGCACAGCCTCTGAGGTATCAGAGAACCTGGTCTCAAGACACATTATAGAGACAGACACAAAAGCAGCACAGCTCAGATTCAGATCTGTGTAGATGGATGGGAGATAACCGGGGACCTAGAAATAAACCCACGCTCCTACAGCCACTTTGCGTTTGTTTCGGACACGGAGAAGAGCACCCGTTGGAGAAAACGCAGCCTCTTCAGCCAGAGGAGACTGGAAAACTGCACATATACATACTTAAGTATGAAACTCAAAATGCATCCAAGATCTTACTGAAAGACCCAGCAATCTGAAGTTGGTAGAAGAAGATATAGGAAAAATTGCAAGATATAGTCATGCGTAACAACTACTGAGGACAAACCTAATAGCTCAGGAAACAAGAGTAAGAATTGAAAAATCGGGTTATGTGAAATTCAAAGTCTTCTACACAGTGAAGGATCCGCTCCACCAAAAAGACAGCCCAAAGAACGGATGAAAGGAACACTTATATATTTGACAGAGGACTAATATCTACCACATCTAAAGAGCTCAAAATGCCAAACAATTCAGTCAATAAATGTGCAAATGAAATGGAAAGTTTTTAAGATAAAATGCAAATGGCCAATATACATATGAAAACACATTTAATAATTTTTAGTCATCAGAGAGATAAAAATACCACCACTGACCTTTCAATTCACTTCCGGCAGAGTGGTTATTGTTAAGAAAACAAGTAACACATGATGCAAGGATGTAGAAGAGTGAGAACCCTTAAACATGACTGGTGGGGGGGGTAATTGGTTTGGACACTATGGAAACCACCGTGGGGATTTCGCAAAAATCTAAAAATAGAATATCACTTAGCTATACCTATACCACTCTTGGTATACACAGAAAATCTCCAAAATCAGCAAAAAGAAAGCTACGTGTTCATCTATGTTTACAAAACTCTTAATGATAGTCAAGTTATAAATCAACCTAGGAGTCTGCGAATATATGTATATATATGGATTAGGAAATTGTGTTGAATATATGAGATGGACTTTTATTCAATCATAAAGAACAAAATTGCATCATTTGAAGGGATATGGATGCAGCTGGAGATTGTATTAAGCATGGTAAGGCCCTGAAAGTCAGATCACATTGGTAGATCCTAAACTTTATATGGTTAGACAGTTGTGTGTGTGTGTCCGGGACTTGGAAATAGAAATAAGACTTTCTGAAGTAATGAATCAGACATGTAGGAAGAGGGATGGGGGCTAGTTCACTATACACTTGTATGAAAAATACTTATAAAATGTGTGTATGTGCCAACATGTTTATATTTTAAAAAGAACCAGATGTTTAATTCCCAGACCTCATAGGTTATGGTAATGGCTAACACTGCTCTGGCCACCGAACAACTCATTTGCCTTGCTACTCCTGCTGCAAATTGTGTGAATTCTACTGTGGGAACCTTTAGCCACGCACATATGAGCACATGTTTTTCTCCTGGTATGTTGTTCTTGGGGCTTGGAAGCTAAATTATTTGAGTCAGCAGGGCAGATCCTATCTTGCTGGTGGCCATCAGCTCAACTTCAGAAGGATCATGCTTGTCCAGGGAAACGTGTAAATTCACAGCAGGCTGTGATAGACCAGGAAACATTTCTTGGTCAGCCATCTCCTCCAAACCACCCTGCTATGCCAAGAAAGCTTTAAAATAGACTCAAATCAGCAAGAGGTCTGGAAATATCTCATCAGAGATTGCAATGAATGCATAGTTCAATGCTGTCAAAAAAAAAAAAAAAGTGATAGACTTGTCCCATGATACTGAGATACTGAATTTTTGTCTGTGTCAGTCTTTATCTTTGGCCCCCACACTGTGAATATGTTGGTCAGGAACAGGGTGGAGTTTGGTGAAAGTCCAAAGTGAGACAGTAGCTTTCTCGTTGTGTTTAGAAGGCACGGTCGTAGTTGTTAGGGCACGGAGGCATTCCTGGGGTCCACTCAACATGGTCAATAAGCTTATTTTTATGACACGGCATGTCTTATGGGCATTTATGAGAACATAGTGGTATGGCAGCCCGGAACAACGAGGAATTTTTTCCTGGGTCCTAATAAGTAGAGGAACATCCCTTTGAAGCCTTTATCATCAGGAGAGACTTCTATACATCTCTGTGGATCTCTGCCCTACCCTTTCTACTTAATCTCTATCCCTACTATGTCCTTAGCTTACTATTTGACTAGATGTCAGAGCCTGTCTGGTGAGTATTGATTTTGCATTTACCTTAGTAGCTTTTCTAAGATGACTTACAGAGCAAAATACAATGCAAAGAGCAATGCATGCTGGGAATATCATGGTGGGGAATCTTCTTCTGGCCTTGTATACATGTAGAGATGAATATAGGGGCTCAGATAAACGAGACCATGCTCTTTCCCACTTCTCCGAATGATACCTGTTTTAAGTCACAGAAATATCAGGGCTATCTTGCCAAGCAACAAGTTCTTATGATTAAAAAAAAAAAAAAATGTGTCCTTACCTGTCCGTATAATTTAGTGTTTTACCAAGCATTTTTGATAAACATTTTTAATGCCCTGTGGTGGTTTGAATGAGAATGCCCCCCAAGTGCTCATATATTGGAATGTTTGGTCTCCAGTTAGTGGAACTGTTTTGGAAGGATTAGAAGGTGTGGTTTGCTGAAAGAGATATGAAAGGAAGTGCTTTGAGGTTCTAAAGCCCGCACTATTCCCAGGTGAGTTTCTCTCTCTCTGTCTCTGTTTCTGCCTCTGCCTCTGACTCTCCCAGTCTCTCTCCCTCTCTCTCTTCTCTCTTTTCCTCCCTCCCTCTCTCTCCATTCTCTCTCCTTCTCTTTTCTCTCTCCTCTGTCTCTCTCCCTCTCTCTCATCTCTCCATCTCTCTCCATTCTCTCTCCCTCTCTCTCTCTCTCTGTCTCTCTCCCTCTCTCTGTCTCTGTCCCTCTCTCCCCCCCTCTCTCTCCCTCTCTCTGTCTCTGTCCCTCTCTCTCTCTCTCTCTCTCTCTCTCTCTCTCTCTCTCTCTCTCTCTTTCTCTCTCTCTCTCTGTCTCCCTCTCTCCTCTCTCTTTCTCCTGCCCCCTCTCCCCTTCTGTCTCTCTGTCTGTTATATTTGTTGTCTCAAAAGGTGAGTTCACAGCTGTTGTGCCAGGGATCTCAGCGCTATGCTTTTCTGCCTCCCTGTCTTGGTGGTCATGGACCGATTAAATGTTTTCCCTATATAAGTTGCCTTGGTCATGGTGTCTCTTCACAGCAAAAGAACAGTGACTAAGACATGTGTTATCTTATTTCATTTAGATAATAGTTTACCTTTAAAACAAAATTGTCTCTGTGTGCAGGTATGTGTGTACATATGGGCGTATGTAGATACCAGAGGAGGATGCTGGCTCTCCCTGTCACCCTCTGCCTCATTCTCTTGAGAGAAGGCCTTTCACTGAGCTTGGGGTTCTTTGCTTCTTTGTTAGGCTGGCTAGTCAGTGAGCCTCAGCATGGGGGTAACAGGTGCAGTCTATCATTCTGGCTTTTTATGTGTGTGCTGGAGTTACAATTTGAGGATCTCATGCCAGTGCAAGCTAATTCCTGCTCTAAGCCACTTCCCTGGTGCCTGTTCAACAGCTCTGAGTCAGTTGCTTTGGGTGGGATAGCTAATGCAAGGTAATAAAGCTGATAAATGAACAGACGGAGTCTTGATCCTGGCTTATGTGACACCAATGCCCGTGACCTCAGACACCATGTTACACTATCCACATGACTGCATTTAATGATGGGTTGCCATTCTTATATTGGATCTCATAATTTACTTGTTGTGGCTCAAAACCCCATTTTTTTTTAAACACTCAAATATCTAACTCTGGAGATGAGTCACCATCCATAAAATTGACTGGTGTGTTCCTGGGAATCCAATTTGTATGCTTTATCTCAGGGTTGTATATATTTTTTTTTAAACTTTTAACTTTGCCATTGAAAAGAATTTTCTAGAAATAACCTTGTGATGATAAGAAAGGAAATACCTTGGACAAGAACAGTATTTTCCATGCCTTTCACATCTGTTTCTTATACCTGTAGAGATAAAATAAACGAACAAAAATAAATAAATAAATAATATCATCCTTAACAGAGTTACCCATAGTTCTCCACGGTTCCCCCTCTGAGTATTCAAAACCAGTTTCCAACATAAAGAGCTGCCAAGTCATCGTTAAAAGAGGAGACTGGCTTTGCCCGCTCTGGATGAAGCTGTTAATTTGTCCATTTTTCATCCCATGATAATCCCCAATTGTTTCATTAGCTGACAGGAGAAAATGCCAGTTTGTTTCCTATTGAAATACAGGACCAGAATTAAATTATGTATTTTATTCTGGGACCATATTAACCTCTTGTTTTAGGAATGTATTAGATGAAAAAAAAAATCTCTAGTCCATTCCCTCCCTCGAATATTGGATAGTAAATAACATGAGAGAGAAGGAAAAAAACAAAACAAAACAAAACAATTCCTAAACATCAACATGATCTCCCTAGTGAGCAACTAAAAATTTCACGAGTTTGTAAGAGAAACTTTCTGGGTACAATTACATCCTAAGCACTTTCAGTTGTCAAGATTCTGTCCAAATGTTGTCATGAAATAATTTCACGTTCACCTGGATATTTTTATAATAATATCTAAAAATGCTTTGTGTGTATCTTTACCTGTGCTCTGTGATGGAAGGACAAGTTTATTGCATTTTATATGAACTGAGCCCCAAATCTGCAGACCTTATGAGGGAATAAAGGGCAGATATGTCATCATAATTGAATTTTAAAGTAGGTCATATACTCCCGTTGGCGAAACTTTAATACAATTCAAGTTCATAGGTGTGAGGAAAGGGGGGGGTGGTTATTTGTATGTGTGTATATGCATCTTAGTTAGGAGCTAAATCATCCTCCTCTTGAGGTTGATCTGAGGAGGCTTTCATTTTCAAAAGAATTTTAAGGCTGACATTCACAATAGGGACTGGGGTTATGGTTCAGTTTGTAGAATGTTTGCCGGGCATGCATGGAGCCCTAGGTTTCATCACTAGTTCTACATAAATTGGACACAGTGGCACATGCCTGTAATCCCAGTACATAGGAAGATAAGGAGTTCAGGGTTATCCTTAGCTATGTAGTGAGTTTGAGACCAGCGTTGGCTACATGAAACTTTGTCTCTATAAGTAAACAAACAAACAAAGCGTTCAGCCATATGAGTTACATTCTCAATTATTGATAAAGCCTAGAGTTAAGATGTCCTCCTCCCACCGATGGAGACTTCAAGGTGTTTCATTGCAGATAAGGTCTTAGTGCTTGTTGATGTCTATTATTTGGATAGCAACAGAATTGCCAATTCTCAAGACTAAAGACAACCAAGACTCGAAAGCAACTTCTGCAGCTAGACCTAAACACTCACGACCTCTGTTATCTCCCTTTTGTTCTACGCGTTCTCACAGTCTCTTTTCTGTGTGTCCCCTTTGACCTCTCTGGAGAGGTGAAAACAAACAAGTGAACCCACAAACACAAAGGCGGACCTCCTATGGCTTTGTTTTTTTAATCACAAATCCTCTAGGGCTTTGAGATAACCCACTGCTTCCTCTGTAGCTGGAGCAGGAAACAGCTCCTTTCTGAAAAGGCAGGCAGGTGATTCAACATGTAGAAATTCTGGAACATTCCAAAGAAGGCAGTCTTGTTTACTAACATGGCTACTGCAGATTCCTGTTTTGCTGCATTCACACCCAAACATAAAATTGTCGTTATTTCGAAAGTGCTCACATATGAATGATCAACCAAATTTGGATTTTAGCTCATCCTGATCATCATACGCATTTTACACTTAGGGCTTTGTAAAAAAGATGACAAGCATGTATTGGAAGATTCAAGGGCTGGGTTATGTGAACACTCTGCTCCACACCCATTAGCGCCCTGGGGATCATGTTAGCACAGGTACATGTGTATCCAGACACTCAAAGCACAGATTCTGCAGATGCAGAGTGGATATTTTGTGAGGAACAGGATTTAGCTCTCGATCCTGGAGGATCGAGATCTGCATGGTGCCGGGATCCACCAGTCTAGTGAGGGATTTCTGGCTGTCTACATTCCAGATAGCACTGCGCTGGGCCAGAAGAAGCATCCTAGCCAGGAGCTCTCTTCTTCCCTTGATGAGACTACTATGGGGACAGCATCAGCACCTCATCAAATCCTAATTAACTACCAAGAGACCCATTTCCAAATGCCATTAACAGGTATTTGGGGACTGTTTCCAGTATATGAACCTCACTGTAACAAATTCAAACTGTGGTGCATGTATACTTAGCATATTGCTATACTAATGAGATTTTCATAGCTGGTTAAATTAAAGGAGAGATAGAATGTATATCGATTCAGTCCTAGAACTTCATGTATACTTGTGGCTAATTATCTCTCTCTCTGCCATTGTTATGCTATCCATATATCATATATTTATGTTATTCTATTATCTATCATTTACTTTCCACCCAATAATTTATGCTCTGCCTACCTAGCACTTACGTGTCCACACATCTATGTGTCTATCATCTGTTTACTCATACTTTTACTCATTACTTATCATCTCTCAATATATCTATCTGTTAATCATCTGTTATCTTTACATTCACTACTCTATTGATGCTATAAAACACCATAACCAAAAGCAACTTAAGAGTTTCTTTTGTCTGATAACTCTAGAGGACTGAGAATCAAAATGGCGGGGGGGGGTGGCAACGAGTGGCAAGGAGGCAAGATGGCAGGGACAGGAAGCTGAGCAGTCACAACTTCAGCCGCAAATAGGAATCAGAGAGTGAACAGGAAGTGGTGCCAGGCAGTGAACTCTCAAAGTCTACCCCAGTGACACAGTTCCTTTGGCAATGCTGTACCACTTCTCCCAAGGGTGCTGCCAACTGGAGACCAAGTGTCCACATACCTTACCTGTAGAGGATTCCCGTTCTAATCACTTCTCTCTCTCTCTCTCTCTCTCTCTCTCTCTCTCTCTCTCTCTCTCTCTCCTTCTCTCTCCCCCCTTCCTCCCACCCCGTGTGTGTATATGTGTGTGTGTGTGATCTATTTATCTATGTTGTCCATATACCCACGTAATCATCTATGTGTTACTCATCTTTCCAATCACCTATGTATGTATGTGTCATCTATCTATCTATGTATCTATGTATCTATGTATCTATGTATCTATCTATCTATGTATATATTATCTATCTATCTATCTATCTATCATCTATCTACTATCTATCATCTATCTATTTTCTATGCATCCATCCCTCCATCCATCTCACTCCATTCCTTCCTCACATAAATTGAAATCATGTCCAACTTCTTCTTAATGGCTTTGAATGTAGAACTCAGAAGAGTGCCCAATATGCCATAAACACAGCACAAATTCTTGGCAATTAAATACATGCATGGCTACAAAAATCATTTCATTACAAAATACACAGTGATTTTACTGAGATAACATTTTTTTTACTCTTAAAAGCTTTTTTAAACTTTAGATTGTAACAATGGTACCGTAGAGATATTGAATAATTGCATCACAAAACAATATATACACACCCTTTCTCAAGACCCCCTTGTCTCCATTTCCCATCTTTGTCATAGACTGTGACAGTAAAAGATTTTAACAAGTTTGTTACCTAGCAATGTCTACCTCAAGGACATGAATTTCACTCTGAAACCACCTTTTCTACTTTGAAACTATGTATGTTTTGTGTTTCTTGGGTCTTCATTCCACAGACACTGGGGATGTTGCTTCATGTCCCATCTGAGATGGTAGATTGCATGAAAAGTAAGTGCTCATTCCAAAATAAAAAGTTGTAGAACGTCATCTCTCATCTGCTGGCAACATCTTTCAAATTTCCAGAATTTTCTGGAACTAGCTGAAAATGAAACAGTAACAACAATACGGGACAAGAGAGAAAGGAGAAAGTGATTGATACCTAGGCATGGGAATCCGAGTTCTGATCCCTAGGATCCATATGGAACATTTCTTTATGCTGTGTGAATATATGTCACTGTGATTGGTTTCATAAGGAAGCTGACTGGCCAGTAGCTGGACAGGATAAAGTGAGGGAGAGAGCCAGACTAAGGACACTGGGAAGAAGAAGGTGGAGTCAGAGGAGTCGCCATGGAGACACGGACAGGAAATAGGATGTGAAAGATGAAAGAGAGGTATCACCATGTGTCAGAAAGTAGAGTAATACATGGGTTAATTTAAGTTGTAAGAGTTAGCTAATGACAAACCTGTGCTATTGACCAAGTATTTATGCTTCATATTAAGTCTCTGTGTCAGTTATTTGGGAACTGGAGAGCAGGGAAGAAAAGTCCACCTACAGACCCACATAAAAGCTGGACAAGGGCAGCAGGGACAAGGGCAGGAGGATCACACTCGTGCTGGCCAAGCCTACGTAAGCGGCAAGTTCCAGATCCAGGAGAGACCCTTTCTCAAAAGATCAGGTAGAGAAACACCGAGGAAGACCGAGGTGTTGTCATCCTCTGGCCTTTATGCATGTCTACATGTGTGTGTACACACATAGATACCATCCTCCCATCATACACACACACACACATACACACACTCGGAGACAAAATATGAACATCTGTGCACCTCTGGAATGGGCCCTTCATATGTTAAATATTTTGAATACTTTTAATCAGAAAAGAGTGTAGCCAAGACTAGATTCTATCTATCTATCTATCTATCTATCTATCTATCTATCTATCTATCGATCTATCTGTGTGTGTCTGTGTCTGTGTCACGTGCTTGAGAAGGACAGAGGAGGGCATTTCCCCCTGGAACTGGAGTTACAGGTGGCAGTAAGATACTGGGTCCACTTAACACTGAGTGGTCTCTCTGGGCCTTGCTGAAGTTTTAACTAATGAACAGTCTTGAAGACTCAGAAGAAATGTTTCTTGAAGAAATAACTGGTTGATAAAAAAAAATGGGGAATACCTAACCCTAACCCTAAATTACCAAACAATGCCCGTTACGGTCACTATTTACTTGAATAGCACACTCCGAGAGTTAGCATGAGCAGGAGGAAGCCGCTCTTGGGGGAGTCTATGTAGCAGGCATGACTCATTTGCCTAATTGCTTATTAAATAAATGAATGAGTGTAACAAACTTACAGGCTGCCAAATGGTTTCCACATGCATTAGCAAATGTGTACTTACAAAAAGTTGAAAAATTCAGTTTCTAACAATAGCACTGAAATTTTAAAAAACGATTAGCACTCACAGTATTGGGTTTCATTACGTCATTTTTAAACAAAGTGGTTTTTTTTGGTTGATTGTGTGCCTCCCTCTTCTTCCTGATCCCAGTTACCTTTCTGACCCTTTCTATTCACCCTGTGCATCTCTGTTCTGCTTGCAAGTCTCATGTGTCTCTTTGCCCACCCCGTTCCTCAGTACCTTTAACCTCCTCTCCATCTCCTCTAGTTCCACAGCCCGTAATAATCACTTATATGCATAATGTAAACATTGCAAACATAAGCTAGAATCCACATGACAGAGGATAAGTGGTTTTTGTCTTTCTGGGTCTGAGCAACCTTGCTTCATCTAATGCCCTTGAGATTAGTTCAATTTCCTGAAAATTTCATGATTTCATATTTTGCTGTCTCCGAACATAATAGGGACAGAAGTATAATGCAAAAGGTTGCCTATAGCCAAGCCAAACCAGGATGCTGATAATGAGTGGGACACCCTGTGTCTCGCACGGAAGTAGCTTCAGGAAGTGGAATTCGGAGTGAAGACATCCCCTTGGGGAGAACCAGAGACTCTAAGCAAAGAGAGTTGGAAAGAGGGAGGGAAAACTAAAATACAGAAGAAATAGAGTGAGACAATAGCCCACTGTGACTGCGACACTTTCCCAGCTCACTCTGTCCTGGAAGGTAAAGTCACCAGAGAGCTGGAAGAAACCTGTTTTCCACTCGGTGCAAACAACGGGTAAGATTTGTAGATCCTTGTTCAAGGCTTTGCTGTTTTCTCCATCCAGGAAACTTGAGTAATAATTTTACACTAAGGGTATAAAACTGTTGGGAAAAATAGGTTTGTTGCAGTAATGCCAAATCAGAAATTCCACCATAACTGTAAGACAAAGAGAGGGAAATTAAAATGAAGAGGAAGAAAAAGTGTGACATGAGTTTATTCCCAGGAAATCTATACAACAGGAGTTAGAGAAGAAGAGAATGCTGGCATAGTGAATCCAATATCAAATATGGATCAAATATAGATGTGTAAAGATGTGTGTTTTATTGTACATGTCTACATACACATCTATAAGAGAAACTTCACTAAGCTAAAGAATTACAAAAGTTTGCAAATCAAAATGATCAACAAGCCAGATGTTGGTGGCATACGCCTTTAATCCCAGCACTCAAGAGGCAGAGGCAGGGGGATCTCTGTGAGTTCAAGTCCAGCCTGGTCTACAGATCCAGTTCCAGGATAGGCTCCAAAGCAATGCAGAAAAACCCTGTCTCAAAAAACCAAGAAAAAAAAAATCAACAATTAACCCATGTTGAATTTAAAGAGACGAGTATTTACTTAGATCAATAAGAAAATATTTTAATTTCAAGGGTTTACAACTCTTTCAAGATTGTAGACTTTTATGTAAAGAGGTTGCCAGAACTAAATACAAATTTCCTAAATAAAGCAATCACTACACAAAATGATGTTAACAAGACCAAACTTTGAGAGCACAAACTATCTTTACTCTTAGAGAACAATTAATTTTTCCAAAACGTTTTCCCAACTCACAAAACCAACAAATTATTAGACAAATCAACAAGTTAATTCAAATTAAAGTTCATTTTTTTTTTTTTGAATATCCTTTTTGAGATTGCTGCCTGGCCCATTTCTCATCAGAGAGGTGCCATCCAACAACTAACTGAGGCAGATGCAGAGACCCGCAGCAAATATCAGGCGGACTTCAGAAACCTGCAGAGGAGGGACAGAAAGGAGTGGAGGAGTCAGAGGGGTCAAGGACACTGTGGGAAGGCTCACACAATCAACCAGCCTGGGCTCATAGGGGAACAGACGGACTTAGGCCCTCTGCATGCATGTTACAGTTGTGTGACATGGTCCTCTTGTGGGACCCCTAACAGCGGGAGCAGAGGCTGCCTCTGACTCTGTTGTTTGCTTTTGGGACCCTGCTCCTCATACTGGGTCTCCTTGCCCAGCGTTAGCTCATGGGGAGGGGCTTAGTCTTACTGCAACTTGATATTGGTACTTATGGGAGATCTGCCCTTTCCTGGATGGTGAAGGCAGAAGAGGAGGCAATAGAGGTGGGTGGGAATGGGGGGGGGCAAGAGACTGGGGGTGTGTGAGAGAGCCAAAATAACACCATGACAGCTCCTAGTGACCCTGCCAGAGCCTAGGCCTGACTTTTGGTTCACTAGAAAACAAGCTGAGCAAGTTGTCCCTGGGAAAGCTTAGACAACCAAAGATAGCTTCTCCCACCCCCCCACCCCCCCGCGGCTGAAAGGTCCCTAACCACTAAGCCGTCAGCCAATTCTATAGCAGCCTGTAAGCTTCATGTTTAAACCCACCAATCAACCTGCAGACTAGCTTCTTCTCCCTGGAATCCCCCCCCCCAATGTTGTGTAAAAGGAGCCAGTGAGCTTCTCTCGGGGTCTCTGTTTTGGCACCCTTGCATGCAGGTATTTTTTGTTTTCAAAATAAATGCTCGTGTTGATTGCACGCATGATGGGTGGTCTTTTTGTGGGACTTCTCCAGGACCCTAATAGGGAAGGGTGTGGATGGGATGTAAAATAAACAGATGAATAAAAAACATATTAAAATTAAGAAAGTATCCTTTTTCATATTTTTAGTGATGACTGTCCGCATAGATTCCTGGGTTGCTAGGTGAAGGGTATTCCATGTGTTCCCCCAGATACTGACAAATTCTGCAGTGTAAGGAATTCTTTTGGAATCTCACCATCAACTTTTAAACTAACCAGATTTTAACTCTTTCACCAGCAAAGTACATTGTAGAATGCTTGGGTATTTTTGCCTGGTAGGTGTGGAACCTGACTCTTTAGCATGTGAAGTCACTATCTTCTGCACACATCATGTATGTTTGCTGTCAGGTGGGTGTGTGCATGTGTCAAAGGTTGGCGTCACATGCCTTCTGTTCCTCAGTGGCTCTTGACCTTACTTTTTGAGGTAAGGTCTCTCTCTCACTAGGCTGCTGACCAGCTGAGCTCCAAGGATCTGCCCATCCTCACCTATCTACCACCAGGGTTACTGTCAGGTAACCAACGTTTTATATGGGTGCTGGGATCTGAACTCAGGTCCCTCATACTAGTGCAGCCAGTGCTCTACCCACTGAGCCATCCCTACCAGCCCTCGGTTACCCGCCTCTTTAAGGACTGTTTCTGTTCTTTCCACTGTCTTTATGTACCTGGGTACAACCGCATGCAATTATGTGGGTGTGGTTAGCAGTTGGTGAGCTATCTGGAATACTGAAGACAATAATTTGAAAACCCATTAAAAGAAATAGAAGCTGTTGGTATAAAAAAAAAGGATGATGTGTAAAGTAAGTGCACACGAGTGAATATCTTTCACATCACAGCAATGCATAGAGACTGTGTAATACATTCATTATGCTTGCATTATCGGTAAAAGCTCTCTACCAAAACTAAGAAAAAACGTGTTTAAAAATAAAGATGGTGTGAAGCTTTCTGAAGTCAAGGAATATTAACTGTGGCATGGAGAGGTGTGCTTCTGAATGGATTTAGTCTTCTGAAGATGGGAAGGCTCCCTAAGTTAATTTGTAGCTTTGTAACAATTGCAGGCAAGAATCTCAGCGGAATTTCTACTTCCCCGGGAGCTAGAAGTAAAATCTGATATTTATTAAGAAGAATAAATGATGCAGAAGTTTGATTAAAACTTCGGAGAAACCCAACGCGGTTAAACGAGACTTTGATACCGGCGATTAAGTTTATGTGATGGTATGCCAATTCTTCCAGTGGTCATCTACCAGGAGTAACTGGGCAGGGCAGGGGAGGAGACACCGGATGAGCAGACCTGCTTATTAGACAAGTTATGTGATAAAGAAGTCAACTCAAATCTGGGTGACAGTGGGGTTCATTTATTGGCTGTTCCCTTTCAAGTGTAACTTTTTCTCTCAGAACTGGAAAACCACAACTGGGGAGCCGGCTCAGTGAAATGCTGAGTGGAGTGGTGGGCACTTGTGATCCCAGTGCTGGGCTCGTGATCCTGGTTCTGGTGCAACAGAGACAAGTCCCTTGTCAGCAAACCCAGCCTATAGCTCCTATTTAGCTAGGAATGACACCCGTGAGCTTGTCCTCTAACACCATGATACAGAAGAGCATCCAAAGACTTCCAGTGACCAAGGATGAAGAAAGACAGGAAGGCAGAAAGGGGACCTAGAAGAGTTCGTTTATGCTGTTCACTGTACTGGCCTAAGCAAGAAGGAGCGAAGTAAGGCTGTCAGTGGTCATTACAGCAATGGCAGAAAGACCCGGAAGACTCGGTTAAAAGAGAGTTGGGTGAGGGCCACACTCACCCCCCGGGTGGCCAAGTTGGTACACTTGCAGCTGCACCCCACGTCTCAGGTTAAAATAAAACGGGCAGTAAGTGTGAGGGCACAGGAATCCTGCTGATTTTAATGGCACCTGATTTTCATGTACAACGCGTACATCCTAGGGGAAAGGTGCAGCCCGAGTACACGCCATTTTGTCAGGCTTTGAAGGTTGTGCATCTTTCAATCCCAGGCAGAGGAGCCTCCTTAACACAGAGACCCACAACTGGACAAGGTGGCCAAGTGACTGAAGATGCTGAGCCCTAAACGGGACATCTCTACTTCACCCCTCCCCCCGAGGCTCGGAGATCGTTATGGAAGTGGCCTTGAAAGGTGTAAATGCCAGAGACAGTGGACAGCTACCAGGAAACAGTGGCTTTTGATTGTAGCAGGACGGCACATATGAGTTCATAGCAGTTGTGACAGCATTGACAGCATGCAGAAGACCTGTGCAAGCTCAAACCAGATGGAATGCCATCATGGCGAGGGGAGGTGGACACAAAGTCCTATCCCTAGCCAAGGAGATATTGGCAACTGATACTGTTTGGAAATAGTTTTCTTTAAGGGTGTAGCTCCTGGTAAGTAAGTCACATACCAGTAGCAGGCCATATATGCAAGAATATATGGGCAGCACAAATTGGTCTTGACTAATATAGATATATCATATATATACATATTTACACACACATATATATGTATATATATACATATGTATATCATATATATATATACATATATATGAACAAAACAAAAAAAGAAGGTGGGAGAGGAGACAAACATGACCAAGACACATTGTGCGATATTCTCAAAGAACTAAATAAAAATATAGCAAAATGTAAAAATATATGATGTTACTAAAATATGATATATAATTTATTATTTCAAAGGGCACAATACTTTGTGTTTTGACCCAAGTTCAAAGTACGTGAATTTATATATAAAGAGACTCAACTGAATATTCACACTGTTTCAATGCGGTCTTCTTTAAGTTAATATTTTTATGTAATTTATAATTTTCTTGTCTCAATACGTATAATCTTAAATATAAAATTCAAATTGGCACATTTACAAAATATTCATTTGAAATACATTGGAGCCTGATGGGAGATGTTATTCTGTATATATGTTTCTCATACTGGTTAATTAATAAAGTACCGTTGAGCCAATGAGATAGCAAGATAGGCGGGGCTAGGAGACAAGAAGGAAAGAGGAAATGGTAAGGAGGAGTCAAGATGTAGATGGGGAGGAAGGAAGACGCCGGCCACCGCTCCCCGATAAGATGAGCCACGTGGAAATACTTAGATAAGTAGAAATGGGTTAATCATTAAGACAGAGCTAGCTCATAAACAATAATGGTAATTGGCCAACAGGATTGTATCAAATACAGAGTCTCTGAGTGTTATTTGGTGCTGGCGCGGCTGTGGGCCCAGACTGGCGGCAGGCAGGATGGCACCGGCGGGTAGGAAAAACATGCCGTAACAGGAGCCAACTTTCTGGAAGAAGTTTGAGTCCTTCGTTTGGACCTGCAATGCCAGCAGTCTCCACAAACACCCAGGCGTATAAGTAGGCTGGCATTGTTTTGAACCACGTGCCTGATTCACCCACACACCCTACTCTCTTTAAGCAGAACTCTTTCATGCACCCTGCTAATAACGGTAAGAATTGTAATTACAGTGTTTATGCATTTATAAATGTGTGTGCTGGGATGTGTGGCGACTACATTTTAGTCTGAATCAAACCACCCCATCTATTCGGCTTTTGTGTCACAAGAAGAGGCACATACTTCTATACACACCCAGGATGTGAACTTAACCCCGGTAGAGCCAAAATATATAGGTCAAGTTTGCTGACATGTGACCTTTTTCAGTAATTCTCAGTGTCTTCTTGGCTCCATTCTTACAGATAGATTGTCCATTTTCAGCTGGAAATGTGGACAAATATCTGAAAAACAGACATTGTGAAAGACCTATTGACATGATGAATGAATGAATTAATGAATGTATGAGCGAATTAACTTTTAACTACAGAAAGAATATTTTGGACATTTGCACTTGTACCAAAATTTCTGTGCACAGTATGGTAGTGCCGACTACAGGCACAGAGCTGTACAAAACAATGCCTTTTGTGTAACCACACTTTCATGTTTCCTGAGTGGCAGCTCTGTCTCCCCTCCTCATCTCTGGCCTCTGACAGATAGAATCTGTGCTTCTAAAAGTTTCTAAAGAATAGTGTTTGAACTCATTCTTGAAGTGTGTGTTATAAGACAAAGATGCAATCTCACCCTTTGGCCTACCACTCTCCAGTATTTTTGATAACATTATTCTTCAAAAAATTGCTGAAGAATCCAGAGCTTTTCTGTGCCTCATTGTGTTGGAGATCTGATGGATACACATATGTGAGGCACTTAAGTTATGAGATCTTTCTTTGTTCTATTATCTACATAACTAGGAAGTTTTGTTTATTTTTTAAGGTAAGATCTATATACACAAAGCTGGCCATGAACACATGATCCTCCCGTCTTATCCTCCCAAGTGCTAAAATTATAGGTATGGACCTACACACACACACACACACACACACACACACACACACAGAGACGAGAGAGAGAGAGAGAGAGAGAGAGAGAGAGAGAGAGAGAGAGAGAGAGAGTTCAATGCATGACACATTGTTTAGTTACTGAGGCTCAGTTCCTAACATACTATAAAGTTGGTATGTATGTTTCTAGGCCTTTGGTTGTTTTATAACAATGTATGCTTTTTTCTATATCTACAAAAATGATAATAGGACTTTGGCAGTAACTGTATTGAGCCTGTAAAACATTTTTCTGGCTTTTGGGGTATTAAGTACATGAAAAAAGAATACCTTTCCAGAGATTGGGTCTTTTTTAATCCCTTTCCCAATTTCTGTCTAGTTTTTAGTGAATGAGCATTTTAGCCTTGGTGTAAAGTTCATTTCTAAGCATTGTATTTTAGGACTGTTGTAAATATGATTTCCTCCTGTATTTTATATTCCATTGTCTGTAGTTAATGTGTTGATATGAAACAGGTTTTTGTGCTTTCATCTTGTGTTTTGATTTTGAGGGGGTTTATTTGATAGCTGGTTATCAAGCCCCAGTAGCATGTTAGGATATAAATAACAAGTGGACGGAAACTGAAATCATGCCATGTAATATTTTCTTACAACAACGGAATAAAATGACCAGCACAATCTTGAACTGTGAACTCGAGGGTTGATGAAGAAATCGAGAGAATTCATTAAACACTTTGACAGATACCAAAATGAAAACATGATATGCTAGAACACGAGTGAAAAAGGTATTAAGTGAAACATTTCCACTGAACGTCAGTGGGAGAGATAGTTCTATGGTTAGAAGCACTTGCTGCCCTTGCAGAGGCCTGGGGTTTGCTCTTAGTCCATACATTTTGCAATTCACAGCTGCCTGTAACTCTATTTCAAGGGAATTCAACTTCTCCCTCCTCGGGCACCTGTATACACGTGATACACACCCATCCATCCATGCAAACTCACATTCACATAAAAAAAAATAAAATATTTTTAAAGGAAAAAAGGAACAGAGCTTCAAAATAAAAGGAACGTGCTCTCAGATAAGATACACGTTAAGCACGCTCCTCAAGCAAAAAGAAGACACTAAGCCCAAAGTTAGCAGGAGAGAAACCAATAGAGTGGGAAAAAATCAAATAGAGGAATATAAAAACAGTCTGAAGAGAAACCAGTCTCTTTCCTTCCCTTTCTTACCTATGGAACAGAAGAGTGGACCCAAGAAAATAAAATCAGAAACGAGGAGATGTTAGAACTGACTCCACAGGGGAAATAAACAAGCAAGCAAGCAAACAAACAAACAAACAAACAAACAAATAAATAAAAGTGTGGCTGGCAACACGGCTCGGGGGAAGAGTCCTTGCCTGGACTGGATCCTCAGAACCCATACTGAGCTCTGCAAGTTGCCCTCATACCCCTATAAAGGTGCTCATACCATGGGCATCCATATGGCCTTCAGCGGTGAGATAGCGCCAGACATCAGCACAGACCCCAGCAGTGATAGGGTCATGGATACAGACACTGCCTTTGGCAGTAGCACAGGCCCGGACATCACATGGTCCCAGGTGGTAGCGTAGGCCTGTCAATATATTTTTGAAGTTCAATAAGGGACTTCTGGGAGCAACTATATCTCAACCAATCTGATTACCTAGAATAAATGGATGGATTCCTGGAAACCTAAAACTTATCAAGGGTAAACATGAAGAAATTTAAAAAATAGCACAAACCAATAATGAATAAGGATACTGAATCAGTAATCAAAAATCTTCCAACCAAGAGATGCCCACACAGCTTCAGAGCTGGTTTCTACCTTTAGAAGAACAATTGGCACCAAAGCTTTCATAGGACCTCCCTAAAATTCCAAGAAGAGGAAACTTCCAGTTTCATTTTAGGAGCCTAGGGATTGTCCTGATCCAAAGGGAAAAGATATCACAAAGAAAGAAAACCTTAGGCAAGAACCTCCCCTCATCTCCCATCTCCCCACCCACCACCTACTTATTTCCAGCAATTTCTCCTAAGAGTCTGAAGCCAAGGTTCAGATCCTTTCATTTACTTAAATGTATTGATTGATGGCTTAGGGTTTGGCGTTGGATAAATGGGTCTAATTAAGTGTCTGTTTACCGAGTATAGTAAAAAGTCAAATATTAGGTCAATGTAGAAAGCTCAAGACAAAGATTTCTAGTTAAAATTTCTCCCTGGGCCTTGTGCTTAAGAACCAAGACGTGGCACAAGAGTTTAGGGAGGAGGAAGGCGCACAGAGGATGTGACCTTAGAGGACAGTGGGGAACAGGTCCCCATGGGGATTATGTTCTTCTTCCTGTCCAGATGTCCATGCAAAGTTGTTGGAATATTATAACTGGAGAAGCCCAGAAATTATGGTTTTAAGATTGAACATGGCAAACAGGCTTTCTGGGGACAAGAGGTGACTGGACACACTCAGAGTAGGAACTGAAGATACACAGCTCAGGGCAGGGCAGACCATGAGTCTGATTACAGTAGTGACAGCTATGGTGGACACAAGATGCCATTTGAGAATCGGTTCCCAAGTGATTTTTCAAATCAAGATTTGGGCTTTTGAGATAGTCTTTGCCCATCAAGGGAAAACAGCTGCATAACCCCAAACCACAAAGACAGGAGGCTCTGCTGCCAACTCAAGGTCACACAGAGCATGTGACCAAAGAAAATGCAAACAACGGACCGAAAAGGCCATAGTGAGGAGCCCCTTCTCGTGACCCACCAGCCAGCACTACAAACAAGCCATGTGACTTCTTCATTCATTTCCTTCACAACCCTAAAGGCTTTGAATTTAAAACCCTGTCTTAAGCAAAATATATCCGTTCTCCATTTCCACCAGAGTTCACACTGTACATAAGTTATTTGCGATCTCCAACATAGCCCTGTACGTTTACTCACAACGAAGGCCAGAGACAATTTATCTCATTGTTTATTTGGGGGGGAGAGAACAATTAAAAAAATCTAGTCTAGTTCTGTAATGGCTACTCTTGCTTGTTAATTTGACACACCTGGCAAGAGGGACCCTTACCTGAAGACTTGCCTCCACGAGACTGACCCATGGGGATGTCTGTGGGAATTCTCTTGGTTGCTAATTGAAGAAAGGCCCAGCCCACTGTGGGTGGTGCCCGTCTCTGGGCAGGTGGGCCTGGGCTGTGTAAGAGAGGGAGCTGACCTGAGTCCCAAGCCCAGAAAGCGTGGTTCTCTGGGGTTTCCACCTCAAACCTGCCTTGAGGCTCTGCCTCAACTTCCCCCCAAAATGAACTATAACCTATAAGATAAAATAAACCCTGTTCTTTCCTAAGTTGTTTTTGTCATACTGTTTAAGAGCATGGGGGAAGTTGACGGGAAGAGTTATGGGATTGTTATTGGTGGCGTAAGAGAAGCTAACTTGTCAAGTTGAAGCCAGGGTTGTAGTCAGTGACGCTAAGTTTGGACAAGTTTGTAGCACATGTTCTAATAGGTCATAATAATAAAAACCTGCAGTCAGATGTCAAGGTAAATATTGAAAGGTCTGAGAAGTAAAGGACCAGCCACATGAGAGACCTCTTACCTCTACTGAATCCTCAGACCACAGGGGCACTGCTGTCCCTACGAACTTTTAGAACTTGTACTACACAAGTTGGTGACCTGAGTTTGGGCCTGAGTTTCATGTGTCAGGGACCTTCCTTGCTGTGGAGACTGCGTGAGATGCAGATGTGTGACACTTTGCCGTGCCAAGGCCAGCAGCATTGTCCACCTGGAGGTGAATGAATTGTCCACACAGGTAGAGGTGGGAGGTGGAAGAGAGAAGGGCAGAGAGATGGCTTTATGCATGCTCCTCTGAGAGGAGGACAAGGAAGGGACCCACGCGCTGTGGGAGTGATTCATTCTGGGCGCTGGATTAGGCACAAACCACACCCAAAGAGCAGTTTCCAATACTAAGAGACCCGTTAGTAAGCATCACAGAGGCAAGGTGGCTGAACCCGAGTCAGGAAGAAACAGCAGCAAACAGCTTTGCAGGGGTGATTTGGAGGAAGAAGGGGGAGGTCTGTGAGAGTGAACTAGGGTGACTTGGTAAGTTCTGATTGGACGTGTTAGTCAGGGTGGACACATGAGGACTTGGGTGACTGGATCTTGAGGGTTTGATAGCTGGACCTTGGTGATCATCCTCAGAAATGATTCTGGCATGAGAATTTGACCAAATAAGTGAATGGACCCTGGTTGATGTCTTAGGAATGTGGGCGTGTTTAAACAGGGGATCTAATGGTTTAGCAGAGAGAGGAGAGCAGGCAGGGGAAGACCATGTTTGCTCTGCTTGGGTCTGTTCCAGAGCCCTGCAGACAACTTGGTCTGGAAATATCTCCTCCATGTGGGAGAAAGCTTCAGTGAAGTAACATATTTGTTGCAACATGCTCCAAGAAAGAATTGACCTGAGAAGTGGGACTGAGCCACTTTGGGAAGGACCCTTCTGCCACCCTTCTTCCTGCTGTGTCCTGACGTGATGCTGATTATGTGTGGTGCTTAATTTACACTGTCAACTTGACTGGATTTAGAGTCTCCTAGGAGACACACCTCTGGGTGTGCTGTGGGCTTTCCAAAGAGGCTTCACTGAGGAGAGAAGACTCAGCCAGGATGTGGATGGTAGCAAGCCATGGACGGGGGTCCATTGAGTGAAGAAGGAGAGGTGGAGGGACAGGTGAGGAGCAGAACTGTCTGCTGCCTGCTCTCCGGTTCCTGGCTAGCATGGATGAGGAGCCGGGAAGCAAGCATGAGCTCTGCCATGCTCTCCCGCCGTGGCGGTGCTCTCTCTCACCAGGAGACAACAAACTCTTGCTCCGTTCAGCAACTGTCACAGACATTAGGAGAACAACTAATACAATGTGTGTGCCTCCTTGCTTGTCTTGCTTTTCTGAATGTGTGAGGAAGCATTTGCACATACCTAGGGATTTTGAGGGTAGAGTTTGTAGCAAGATGAAAATGCTCCCCCAAATATCCATGTTCTAATCTGTAGGGTGTGGGGATGTATTGTGTTGAGATAGAGTGGAGAAGTAGTGAAGTTAAATATCAAAATATCTGCAGAGGTGGGGGAGGAGAGAGAAAGTGAGGGAGAGAGAGAGGGAGAGGGAGAGAGAGGGGGGAGAGAGGCAGAGAGACAGGGAAAGAGAGAGAGAGAGAGAGAGAGAGAGAGAGAGAGAGAGAGAGAGAGAGAGAGAGGGAGAGACAGAGACAGAGATAGAGAGAGAAGGAGCAGTGACTTATGCAGTGTCCAGGTGGGTTCCACGTAGCGTTTTCTTCATGGTTTACGTATGAACTCGTGTCTTTATAAGAAGGAAGAAGGGGTATTAGAGAGAAATGTGAAATACAGCACCTGGAGTTTAGCTCACCTCACTCAATTTGCATTTCTGACCTCCAGATTCATAAATTCAATTTCTCCTCTTTCTTTCTCTCTCTCTCTCTCTCTCTCTCTCTCTCTCTCTCTCTCTCTCTCTCTCTCTCTCTCTGTCTCTGTCTCTCTGTTGTGTGTGTGTGTGTGTGTGTGTGTGTGTGTGTATGTGTGTGTAAAGGTTTTGAAATAAGCTCTCAAGTCTGTAGCTCAGGTTGGTCTATATGGGCCACAGCTCCATACTGTAATCTGTGATCTCAGTATTCAGGAGGCTGAGTACAGTGCCACTGTGCTGGGCTCTTAAGGCAATAAACTGTCATGGTCTGAGCTCCCCAGTTCACGGTAATTGCTGTGTCAGTTAATAGGAAGCAAATACAAATGCTATCGTTCTGGCATTATGAGTACCACAAGCAATGGCGAGTTACACAGACGCAAAGGCAGAGAGATAATGAGGCGGTCTGTGAAAAATACCAGAATAATCTCAAATAAAAATTGGGATGTAGGAAGCAGGTAAAGTTTCTGCTGTTTCAGGAAGGCAGAAATCTCGGTAGAAGACAAAACAATGAATCTTCCCGATTTTATATAAGCCTGGATAGCTAGTTCAAAAACTGTTAAAAAGGGCATCAGCCGGCTACAGGGCATACATGGCAGGGATAAAGAGAACTCAGAACTGGGGCATTTAGCTGTGTGAGAGTGAGAGTTGTCCCATTGTATTTCTGTTCTTCTCCTGATTCTTACATGCTGCTCTTTCGAGCAGGCGTGTGCGTCTCCTGAAGACACGGTTGTCCCCTAGTAACGGATTCACTGGGGTTTTCCCCCATAATAGAAAAAGAGAGGAGGGGCTGCACACGGATTTCAGGGTGGGATGCTTTCCTGGCACGCAGGAAGCCCTGTCCCCCTCCTCCACCCCACAGTTCGTCAAATAGGCATGGGTACAGCAGGGCACATCATAGCCGCTGCGCTTGGGAGGTGGAGGCAGGAGGATCAGGAATTTAAGGTCATCTCTGGCTACCTAGTGAGTTTGAAGCTAGCCTGGGCTACATGAACCCCTGCACGTGTTGAATTTGCTTAGCCAGTGCTCAGCATCTGCTTGCTTGGAAAGTGGAGTGAGAGCCAGGTTAGTTGGTGTTGCAACCGGCATACACAGAGACCTGGCAAGGAAGAGTGTGTCCACAGCTCTTCACCCCCAAAGCTGGTCCCACGCATCCCTCGGTGGGAAGGCCTCGGCCCTAATGATTCTGAGTTTCCTGGTAGAGCCAGACCAAAATTGCCACCGTTCCCCCTTGTCCAGTATCTGCTTTCTTGGTGTGTTGGTATTCCCCTCACCATATCTGCCCCACTCAGCTGCCTCTCCCCCCCCCCCGTCCCGGCCACTTTCTGCTTATGTACACCAGCATGGTAAGTCCTTGTTGGGAACTATTGAGTGGTCAGTAAAGCCTCCCTTTCTTGGTGAATCGTGGGAATTTATCACAGAAAAATTTCACTGTATTAAACTGATGGCTTTTGCTGGGAGGCATGCTACCCTGTGAAATTCTAAATTTGATTTAAAGGTCAAAGGAAAAGCCTGGTATCTGCAATCTGCCTTCGGATCGTTTTTGTAACACTAAGTAGAGTTTCCAGGGAGGAGGACTTGCAACTCTTCAGCAGGAGGATGCCACTGGGGCAGGGGTGGGTGAGCGAGCGTGGGAATCAACCTGACCCTTGAACATTGTATGAAATGTCAGGTTCAACGAGGTGTGTCCCAATGGGATGCGCTCCTCGGTGGGATTTGAAACAAGGTGCTGTGACTCTGAAGGCTGGAGAAAACACCCCTCATTGCAGCCATCATCCGTAAGGGTATTCGTTTGCATAAATGTTCCTCAGTACATTGGCCAGTAAAACGCTGGAAGAAAGATCCATCTATTGTGAGTGAGTGCCACGTTTCTTTGGTTTCTGTGTTCCTGACAGTTTCTGTTGGATCCAGTGAGATGCCTTGGGAATTCTGCACTTCCAAATGATCCCTACCACTACAGAGGAGATATGATGTCCTTAATTATAATTGTCTTACACAATCATCAAATTATTCACTGTAGCAAGCAGGCAGTTTAATGGGAATGGCAAAGTTACTGTATTCATTCTTAAGGTGTAAGTGTAAGGAGACAGCAGGGAAAGCAAACAGGAATCTAAGCACGTCAACACTCGAGTTGACATCAATTATCAGATGTCGACATGAAGTCGCCCAGCGGGGTCTGCTGGCGGGAAATGCCCGTTTTACGTGGCCATTGCACCTCTTTCTGATGAGAGAGTCACTATGAGGTATAAACAATCAGGTCTCACTGGGAAGAGACACAGAACGCTGACCATGTGGACACAACAGTAGTGTGTCAATGCTCATTTTTACCTAAGTCTTCTGGTATTGGGCCCTGGCCAAAGGAAGTCAAAAGGTGAATTATCCTTGACAGTAGGGCTCATAGACACACATAGATACACCGTATTTGGGCTTTGTGGGGTTTGAGTTTTGGATATCACTGTTTTTTCCTTGATCTTTTGGGCTGCAGCCCCTCCCCGCCCCCACTGGTGACTACATGTGTGGATTTCATTTCTAATAACTGACTCCAGCTCCTGATTCTTCTGCCTTGCTTTTACAAATGGGTTTATCTATTTAATTTTGATTTCATGTGTGTGTGTGTCTTGGTGTGAATTTACATGTACTTCCTGTGTGCAGGCGCCTGCAGAAGCCAGATTAGGGCCAGGGTCAATGTTGAAAATTTGGGAATTTCATACTAACTAAATGAAAATATAACGCACAGTTTCCCATCACGTAGAGAGAATGAATTATACACTAACAATAGTCGTTTAATAGTTGTCACTGTTTTGACTTTTATCCGGTGGATTTCGGTACCTGTGTGTTAACTCCTGGCGCCTATCTGCAGGAAAAGCCCCAGAAGTGGTAGCATAGCACACAGAAGATTTCACAGTCTTGCTTCACCTTTCCAACATGAGAGCGCTTTCTATATTTATAGTCTGTGCTGCTAGTTTTTGTCGACTTGATACAAACGAGCAGGGGAAGATGAATCTTCTATTGGGGCAGTGCCTGCTTCACATTAGCCTGTGTTTGGTGATCACGGTAGGAAAGCTTTGTTTACTGTGGGTGGCGACATCACTGGGCAGGTGGTCCTGGGTGGGTGGTGACATCACTGGGCAGGTGGTCCTGGGTGGGTGGTGACATCACTGGGCAGGTCGTCCTGGGTGGGTGGTGACATCACTGGGCAGGTCATCCTGGGTGGGTGGTGACATCACTGGGCAGGTGGTCCTGTGTGGGTGGTGACATCACTGGGCAGGTGGTCCCGGGTGGGTGGGTGGCGACATCACTGGGCAGGTGGTCCCGGGTGGGTGGGTGGCGACATCACTGGGCAGGTGGTCCTGGGTGGGTGGCGACATCACTGGGCAGGTGGTCCTGGGTGGGTGGGTGGTGACATCTCTGGGAAGGTCATCCTGGGTGGGTGGTGACATCATTGGGCAGGTGGTCCTGGGTGGGTGGTGACATCACTGGGCTGGTCATCCTGGGTGGGTGGTGATATCACTGGGCAGGTGGTCCTGGGTGGGTTGTCGAATAAAGCAAGATGAGCAAGCCATGGGAACCTGCCAGTAACCAGTGTTTCTTCATGGCATCTGATGCACTTTCTGCCTGGATTCCTCCCCTATTTCCTTCAATGATGGATTTTGTCCTGGAAATTTAAGATGAAATAAACCCTTCCTTCCCTGAGTGGTTTTGATTAGTGTTTTATCACGACACCAGAGAAGCTACCTAGGACACATTTCGATAGCTGGTGTGATAACTGGGTGCCATGTTCTGTGGGCTTGTGCTGGGTAATGGACTGTCCCTACTATCTCACTCTCAGGAACTGGGGTGTGGTGGGGTGGGGACGGTAACACCCTGGTTCCTCCAGCCCTGTCTTCTTCAGTGAGTTTTCCTGGAATTGTGGCACCAGCTACCAAGTCTGCACTAATGACCTTGAGGATTTGCATTCCTGGGACCAGAAGGTCACAGTAGCTACACCATGGCTCAGGCCTTGGGGCCTCCTTTTTCCTTTCTGGTATGGGCTTGACTGCATCATGAGGAAGTGTTACTCCAGGCAAGGGTGTCACCACAGCAGGCATCCTGTGTGTCTGTCTCACCCATCTCAGTATGCAGACAGACGTAATGCATTTGGAATTGTTCAGAAACAAAAAGAGAATTTTCTCTGACTCTAGAATTTTAGATGCACAGGTGCAAATGTGTGTGTGCGTGCGTGTGAGTGTATGTGCGCACATCCGAGCATGAATGTGAGCATGTGCACATGCGTGCTCATGTAACTGTGTCTTTGTATATTCTGTGTCAGTAAACCACCAGCATTCCATGGAAGGTTAAATGTCCTCCAGGTAACACAGTCATGACATAGGAACAACATGCCATGGAAGGGTAAATCTCCTGGTGACAAGGTCATGGCATAGGAACAGCATGCTTAGGCATATTTTAAAATGACAGAAACACTGAATAAGGAGTTCTAGTAAACACTGGATGTCCCATTGGAAATTAATAGACAAGTAATGAGATCATCCTAGTTACACCTAAATAACCCATTTAATATATCCTAAATTTCATATAGGAATAATTAATATTCTGAACTAACATCCACTAAAACCAAGAAACCAAATATGCAGTTATTTGCAGTGTTTCACTTAATTTTCACAGCCAAGCCCAGGAGTTCTCATCTTTACATGTGAAGACATGAGGCTTGGGGCTTTTCAGCAACCCGCCCAAGAAGTTACCAGGTGGCGAGAGACTCGTGGGAACGAGAAGATGTGACCTTGGCTTCCTAGGAGTGCTTTGTCCCGCCCCTCTATTGCTTAATTGTGCTATTATTTGAGAACTTATCTACAATAATAGTTTCTTTTTTTAAAAAAGATTTAGCCTATTTTATGTATATGTGTGTCAGTACCTACAGAGGTTGGAAGTAAAGATTGGATTCCTGGGGGCTATAGTTACAGACATTTGTAAGACACGGATGCTGGGATCTAAACCCCAGTCCTCTGTCAGAACAGCAATGCTCTTAACCATTGAGCTATCTCCCAAGCTCCTCCTTGTCAAAATGTAATTTTCACAAGAAAGCCAAAGTGTGATTCTCAGTCAGTATAATGAAGATGTGTTGGAAATTGTTGCCCAATCAATGAGAAAATCAGATGTGTAAGAGGGAAGAATGTTGAAACAAAATTGCAATGGATGCAGAGCTAGCCCCTCCCACAGTGGCGCCAGGAAGTCCAGTGAACTCCAGCAAGACAGTTTCAGTGTCTGTGGGCAAGCGTGATTCTGTCCATCATCTGCTTTGTTTTGGAATTTCTAACATAGATTCACAGAATAGAAATCCTTCTCACCTAAAAAAAAAAAGCATAAAACTTGCATTGGAGTACAATTGCACATGTTTTTAAGGACATTGCAAAATAGCAGGCTTCTTCCTGGCATCTTCATACACGCTTGGGTTTGGTTGGTTCTCCCCCATCCCCTTTTCTCATCACCCTGTCCTTGGACCCCGTTTAAACCATTCCACATCAGTATTTTTTCCTTCCACTTTCATACCACGGTGTTTTATTATGCATTTTTATTTCATTTACTATTTTTCTTTTTTTCATGTGTGTGTGTATATATATATGTATATATATGTATATATATATATATATAATGATCTGTATGTATGCACCTGTCATCTGTACAGGTATATGTGTATGATCTGTATTATGCACATGTCACCTGTATAGGTGCATGTGTAGGTACATGTGTATGAATGTGCAGGCTTATGTACATGTGTGTGCATGTGTTTAGGCAGACCTTAGGCTGGTGTCTGGACTCTTCCTCCACTGCTCTCCACCTTATTTGCTGCAGCCAAGCCTCTCAACCAAACTCAGACTCACCTACAGGCTCACCCCAGTGGCCGGCTTGCTCCAGGGATCCCATTTCCAACCTTAGAATTCCGGCAGAGTGCTGCCGCACCCACCTGACAGTTACATAGGCTATGCCAGTCCTAACTCCTCTTCCTCTTAATTGTGTTGCAAGCACATTTATCACTGAGCTCTCTCCCTAGACCCCACTACACAATTTTAAAGCGCACTACCACAACACAACTGCTTAAGTACTTGTCAAAGAGGGAAGCAGCTCCATCCACCCTTCAAATTCCTCTGACTTGAATTATGTAGGTAATTGGTCTCAGAACAGACACACACACACACACACACACACACACACACACACACACACACACACACACTATTTGATTCTGTTTGGGGAAATGACCAAATTTATGTCATGCAATGTTACCAAAAGTCATTTAGGAAGGAGATAAGGAGAAAACTTTTGTATGAATTCTTTGGCTTATACACATAAATTTTCTTGGTTTATGAAGTCATCAGATAATTTTTCTAAATGCCAACTTTGCAAATTCAAGCTGTGAATGAAAGCCGAGCTGTGCCTTTTCTGCATCTTACAGTCCATCATCGCCAGTAATAAAGAGCCTGCAAATTTGTCAGCCACGTTTTGACAGTAAAATCTTTATTGCTGATGATGTAGGACACAAAAGGAGAACAGCTTGAGTGTTAGGTCCCAGGTTGCATATGGAGAGCTGGTGTTTGGAGAAAAAGAAGTCCTATGCCAAACGTGTTTGATCACTAAGGTAAGACAAATATGAAAGCCAGCAAGGCCAATTTACAGTCATGGAACCAAACTTACCTGCAGTTCATTGTTAATCAGAAGGTGAAGACATTTAATGTCTGGATTAACTGGCCAAACAGAAAGAGGGGGAAAAAATAGAAAATTAATTTAAAGCAACACCCAGAGATAAAAGTCAGATTCAGTGTATGGCTGTAGGGGAAAAAATTGATAAAGCCATTTCTCAGAAAATCTATAAAGTGCTGCAGAATAGCCTTGTGATAAGGATTGCAGAAGAAACAAACATTCACCCTGGCGAGAGGTAGAGGGTTGTTTAATTAAAATTAAGTCTGATCCAAAGGGTAAGTTAATTATCATAGGTCATGTTCAAGTGGCATTAATGAAAAGTAAGACAGAGTTGGAAACAAGAGGGTGTAATATAAAATCCAACTTACCTGCAAGCTCTCTAGCAGGAGGAGATGGAAGCTTGCTTCACCCATGATGCTAAACAAACATGTTTTCAGTAGCCTGGGACGGTCTGAGACCCACCGGTTCTTAGGACAGCTTTCCCAGGCGACAGGCTTCATCCTGGCATCAATGTGTTACTCAGCCTTGAAGGAAACCTATGCCCTCAGTTTGGAGATGTTTCCACTCTTCAAGAATGTAGCTCCTACTGGCCTGTTACAAGTCTACAAATGTTACAAGACTGATTGACAGCTGTATGAGAGGAACATTTTTTAAATGAAAATTGTAGGATCATGTTGAGAAATGAAAATTCAGGGTTGGGAAGATGCTTCAGTTGGTAAAATTCTTACTGTGAAAGTATGAACACTTGAGTTTTGACCCCCAACACTAACATACAAACTTGGTGTGGCATTTTCCTGTAATGCCAGTTCTAGGGTGGTAGAAACAGGTAGATCTCTGGAGCCCATTGACCAGCAAGTTTAGCTGAATCAATGATCTTCAGGATCAGTGAGAAATCCTGTTTCAAAAAATAAAGGTAAAGATCAAGGAAGACAGCCAGCCAGTGTTACCCTCTGGCCTCCATATTGATGTCCACATACATACACAAACTGAAATACATATGTGTATACACACACACACACACACACACACACACACACACACACACACACAAATACACACACATAAACACACAGACACACACACACATACACAGACACACACAAGCACACATACACACAAAGACACACACATAAACACACAAACACACACATAAACACACACACACACACACACACACACACACACACACAGTTACTACACACAGTAGATTGTTAAAGCAGGTGAGGTCACCCTGAGCAGAGCATGTAGCTTTGCAGGGCTCATGGTTCAACGGTCTTGAAGACACTCGAGTGTTTACAGCACCCGTGTGAGAATATGACAGCCATGAGCAAGAAGGGAACATGAATCAAAGGTTCATAACCAGTAAAAGATGAACCCAGGAACCCAGGAGAGAACCCCCAGATCTGGCGAATAGCAAAACCTACCGAGTACCAGGCTCGTGTTCATATGGTGAGGGCAGCACTCTTCCAAAGGATGCAGTAGAGAAGCTGCAGGGGATGGAGATTAAGCCGTGCTGAGAAGTTCCCACTGTATAGCACCCTTGCTTACAGCAAACAGCACATCAGGAATGGCAGGGCTCAAGAAGGTGGATAGCAATAGCTCTCACTCGTAAAACAGAAACAGAAGAACACCAGGAAGTGTTTGGAGGTATTGTGTATGCTGCTGACCAGATGATGATAGTGGCTTTGTAGACATTTCTGAATACCCAGACTTACCCAATTCTGTACATTATATATGCAAAGTGGTTTTGTATGTCACTCACAACTCACTATTGTTTTTTCCTCTTGTTGTTACTTGGGCTAACAGTGTTAATGGTGTGAGGTCGGCAAACACGTTTGTTTTCTTCATTTGAAATCCTTGAGGGGGACTGGAGAGGTGGCTCAGCAATTAAGAGCACTGGCTGCTTTCGCAGAGCACTTGGGTTCAGGTCCCAGCACCTACATGGTGGCTTGCAACCACCTGCAACTGCAGTCCTAGGGCATCCTACTTCCTCTTCCGGTCTCTACAGACATGAAGCACTCCTGTGGCGAACACGTACACATACAGGCAAACGCTCATCACATACAATAATTTAAAATTAAATCCAACCCTATGATGAAGCTGAGTAAATACTCGATTTAAAAAAATGGCAGGAAACCAACGCATAGGCCTGTTGGTAGTTACCAAAGATAAGGGAATAAAATAGAGATGCCAGTGACCAAGAATGACTCACAGGGTTTAAAGAATTGAGTGTGTTGTGGTGTGAATATAAATTGCCTCCCTTAGGCTCATATTTCAGGAGTTGAGGCCACAGTGGTTTAAGTGGTTCCCTGGGGGAGGGCTTTTGAAGGTTATAGCTTGATTCTTGTGTGTGAGCAGAACTCTCTTTCCCAGCTCTCTGTGAGGGGAGGAGTCTCTACCATCCATTCGCACTGCCGTGCCTTCTCTACTATGGTGGACTGGAGTCTGTCTCAAACTGAGAGCCAAAGTAGGTTTTTCTTTTGTTTCTGATGGCCTTGGCCTCAGTGATTCAGAACTCCTTCTGGGGTCTCACCAGCATTGAGCTTTCTTCTTCCTTGAAGGCATTTCTTCTGTGTGGCTGTCATTACTAGTGTCTGAGGAGCAGACTGGGTGACGTGAACTGAAGGCAAATGCAGTGGCTTGCATAGCACTGTGTCCCCCCAGCCCCCCCCAGCCCTCCTCCCACACAGCTGGGTAGGAACTCTCCAGCCTTTGTAGAAATGTTCATCATCGCACCCATATCTTTCCTGGTTGGGAAACACAACAGCAGAATTCTCTTCCTAGAACAAGACATTGAGCAGAGAATTGTGAGGGTGGGTGTGGGGCAAATCACCCCCGAACTACAGCGAAAGTAACCTTGATCATACCTAGTCTGTGACACCATTTAAATGAGGTGGTTACAGAGACACAAAGACACTATTGTTAGCTGTATCCATTCTCAGAGCGTGGAATGATGACCACAAAATCATCCCAGAAGGGACAATGTCACTTATCACAGAATAAAACAAGTGAGTATCGGAGAGAGGAGAGGAAAGGCGAACCCTGTGGTTGGCATCCCCGAACCCTGGTGTCACTAAGGTTTCCAGTCTGCATTTGGGAGTAGAATCCCGTGTGCTTGTCATGTTTCGGGGAGCTCTGGTTCCCAGGCTTCACTGGAATGTGAAGTCATGATTGTGAGAAACCCTGCCTATACCTCAGGGGGACAGGGTCCCAGGAAACACTGGATGACATCACTTTTTGTCACCATCAGTGCTATCCTTAGTCTCTGGCATAAACTCGGGTGAAAATGAGTATCTAGCTCTCGTTCCTCAAACCCACAGACTTTAAATTCCATCCCAGCTGAAAGCAGAGGTGTTATCATTACGTGTAAAACTCACTGAACAAGCACCTTGGGCCTGCTGGTAATTAGTTTAAACTGGAGTATCCCTGGCCAAAAATAATAAAAGGGGAGTCTCCTATCTCTTTATTAAGCTTGGTTATAGCAATTGCACAGAGTTTATTTGAGCTTGCAGGGACACAGAGCTCCCTGAAGGGACAACACAAAGGGAGACAAGGCTCCTTACTAATCAGGCAGAAAGCGCCTCTCCTATTGATTTCCTCTTCTAGCTCCTTCTCCCGACTCTGGCTATTACCCTTTCTTTCCTTCTTCATCTGGTGCAACATTTTGTCTCTTAAATAAAGGTTCGAAGAAAATACGTCCCCAAAAGTGATGTTGAGGGTTGATACACAGTGATACACAGTATATAATTAAGCCTGTTTCTTTCTTGTGTATGTGGGTGCATCCATGCGGCACGCGTGCTTGTGTGTGTGTGTGTGTGTGTGTGTGTGTGTGTGTGTGTGCATGCACACACATGTCTACCATACCACAGTGAACCTACATGCGCATCATATCACAGTGCATGTGTGGAGTGTAGACAGATTTTTCTTTGTGCTGCCAGCTCACAAGAAAATGACACAGAAATTTTATTAATTATGAAAGCTCAGCCTTGGCTTAGGCTTGTTTCTAACTATCTCTTATAACTTAAATTAACCCATATGTTTAATCTACATTCTTCCTCGTGGTCATTACCTCATCTCCATTATACCCATACTGGTTATTCCATGTCTGGCTGGCAACTCCACGTTTCTTCTTCCCAGAGTTCTCTCTGTCCACAAGTCCCTGCTATATCTGTTGCCTAGCTATTGGTGGTTTAGTGTTTTATCACACCAATCACAGTGACATAGCTTCCCACAGCAGTGAAATTCTGAGGACCACCTCGCGTGCTTGTCCCTTCCTTCTACCTGGTTTGAGACAGGGTCTCTTTGTTGGTTGTCTGCTGTGTACATCATGCTAACTCACCTGCAACCTTCAGGAGATTCTCCCACAGAGATTACACGTGCACGACACCATGCCCAGCCTTCTGTTTGTTCTAAGCATGCAAGCTCATGTCCTCTTGCCTATTCCAAAAGCACTTAACCCCAGAACCAGCTCCCCAAGCCCAAAGCGTGTATTTCTAAAACTGACAATGGCTTAAGTATTATGGACAGGGTACTGTCTGATATTTCAGTAGGCAAGTAATGATCAGAGCAAGACAGTTGGTACTCATTCTCTTCAAGTGTTTGCTTATTTCTTTTAAGAATCCCTTAACTCCTCTGCTCTAGTGTTGTGTAATGTGTGTGTGTTTCGTGAGCTGAGGTCATTCCACTGTGCTTTGCCACAGCCGGGATTAGCTTTCCTATCTCTGCTGTTGTTCTCAGTTGCCAACCTCCCTCAGTCCTTCCGCCCTTCTCGTCTTCTAGAGAGCTCTATTCTGCCCCCTTATTAATAACACCAACTTTTTGAAGTGAAGTAAGCACACACGTTGTTCCTCTCTCTCTCTGCCTGGCTTTCTTCACTAAAGGCCATGTCCTTGCTTCATCCTGATTGCTGCTAATCACGGGGCTTCATTATGCTTCTGGCTGAATGGTATTCCACGGGGCATATGCACTGTGTTTCCTTTATCTGTCAACAGGTTGCTTGGTTGGCCCCATATCTTAGCTATTGTGGGTGCTGCTGCTGTACACGCAGGCCTGAGATCTGAGTCCATGTCCTTCAGATATATTGATAGATCGCCATTTGATGTTTGAGTTCTCTGAGAAGGTGGATCTACTTCACTCTAGGTTTAAGATCCAAGAGTGTTTTTCTATAAATGTCCTCCAAAGCCTCTTGTCCTGGGGCTGAGCTGGATCCATAACTCTGCAGCCAGGGGGAAGGAGAGAATAGCAAAACAGTCCAAGGGTATAGATTTCATGTCCTTGAGAAGAACCGGAAGGTGAATTGTTTCCAACACATGTTATTATTTATCCCGTGCCATTAAAATGCCCAGAGTGGGAATAGGAAGCCGGATGGTCAGCCATGAAGAGCATGCTCCTGGCCAGGAACTCAACTGGCTGGCCCAAATTCATCGACATCTGCTGAAAGCTGTTAGCCTGACTTGGTGATGGTACCGTCATCTGCGGGTCACACGGGTGCTGTACATCCCCGGCTTCACTTTGTTACTCGGATGCTGTTTCTATCTGCTACTTGATATTTATTCTTATACTTTCTTCTTGCTATTTACTGAATAAGCTCACTCATTCAAAACAAACAAACACAAAACACTGCTGTGATCATTCTCCTGTCCACACAGAACACTCAGTGATGCAAGATCAGGTATCCAACTTCCCCTACTAGACAGAATCTTACTTTGTGGCTTTTACTAGTGATGTAGGGTGTCCTTCTGTATGCTGCGAATATGCATTGCTTTTATTGGTTGATGGATGAAGCCGTTTCAGCCAATGGTCAGGAAAATTACAGCTAGGTGGGAAATCCAAGCAAAGATGCTGAGAGAAGAAAGGCTGAGTAGAGGAGATGCCATGTGGCTGCCTGGGGAAGCAAGCTGTGAGGTAACAAGCCACAAGACTCATGGTAAAATACAGAGTAATACAAATGGGTTAATTTATAGGTAGAGCTAGCCAGTAAGCAGCCTTGACCAAACTATTATAACTTAATATTAGATTTGGTGTGATTATCTCATAAGCGCTTACAGGGACTCAGCAGGCAGGAGAAAAACTGGTCCAGTGAGAACAGGGAGACAGAGAAAGTCATTCAACTACATCCTAGCCTGGAACTCACTAGTGTAGCTGGAACACAGGGCAGTGTGCCTATTCTTTTCTCCCAAGTGCTAGAGTGACAGGTATGAGCCGCCACACCCAGCTCAGATCTGATTCAACTTCAAAGGATAAACAATGCCCTGTAGAAAGACAGAGGCTTGCTAGAATTTCTCACACAACCAGATCCTAGATTAATCTCACTCCTCTATTTACCCACTCAATGTGTGACAGACAGCTCCTTGCAAACACGGAAACTTTTACGTATTTCTAGAATTAACTCAGCACAAATCAAAGACCAGAAGTAGTTATTGCATGTGTGTTGTGCATCTGTTTGTGTCCCCAGGGAATGCAAGATGAACGTTGAGGACAAACTAGGTGCTATTTTCTCCGGGGTACATCTCCATCCTGGGGAGAATTGCTGACTGTTCTTCTGCACATCGTGGGAGGAGATGTTGAGGTTTGTTACCGGTAATAAACACTAGGATTGTATCTAATGTGAAACAAGCCACCAGCCGGGAAATAAACATCCCAGCTTACATATTGAAAAAAGGGTGCGGCAAAGTTTCTATTCCAGCCCAGTCTCATTAAGCCTGGAGTGTGTGTAACCTCATTAACTACAGTTTTGCAAAGTATTCTCTCAGACCATCGTTGGGAGCCGTGCTTGGCAGCTTGTGCCACCGGAAGACGATCCTGCGATGGTTGCTCTCTCCAGCAGCATCTGTACAGCCAGGCAGTAAAAAGCTCATGTCTTTTGCTGGAGGCAGCAAGCACCACTTTGCAGGGTAGTAAAATCTCAAAAGTTGCAGGTACATCAGCAAGCAACTTTTCTGGCATCAGATGGAGAGGATTCACACCTGAGTGAGCAATTAGCATCAAACTCATCGGAAGGGAGATGGCCTGTGCACATCCTCTCTCTTCCATGGAAACATATTGCCCCATCCCTGACGGTAAGTCTTAATCGGGGCTTTTCTTAGCCTTTTGGAGGGTTAGAAACTCTCCTAAATAAGGGCCCACACCCAGGAGATTCTCCACGCACACATGGGGCAGAGTCTGTTTCGGATGTTTTCTTCCCCTCTTCCCGTCTCACATACTTTGACCGCTCTCTAATCATTCGGGACTATTGGTGTCTGGGGCTGCTCTGTCCTGTGAAAGCTAGTTTCCCCATTGTTGTGACAAATAGCCCCTGCAGAGGCAACTTGAGGGAGGAAGGTTTCAGTGTGACTCAGAGCTGAGGGTGCAGCCACCACTGCGAGGAGCTCCATGGAGCGGGTCACACTGCCTCCCTCAGCGGTGGGTCACAGGTGGGAAGGGATGCTCAGCCCGGCCGGAACCCAGCCCAGGAAATGACATCACCCACATTAAGAGTTTGCATCTCCCCTGCCTCCTAAATTAACCTTACTCAAGTCATCCCACACAGGTTTGTCTTCCCGGGGCCAGGGGGGGGGCAGGGGTCTAGATCCTCATTGTCCACGCTAACAATCAAAGTTTCCTGAAGGCTCTGTGAAGGGGAGCCACAGATTCCACATTCAGTGTCTTGGGTTCTGCCCAGTCTTCTTACATCACTTAATGTCTGGACCGATCTGTACAGAGAATTCCGGAGCACAAACAGACAGAGAGTACTACAGATGCCAGATGGATGATTCTATGCACATAGAGGTTGAAACAGTGCAAAGCTCTGTGGAGGGCGAGTTCTATGCATTTCTTACAGGACCAGGATGTTTGGCTTATCTATTGGAATGGTGGTGCTTATACAGCCATGTGCATGGAAAGCCCCCCCACCCCCCCCCGCAAGAATTCCAAGGCAAAGGGATCTGGACTGGGTGGGATCTGGACTGGGTGGAAGGCTCAACCAGTTAGCTTCTGTTTTTAGAATGCTGGGGGCCCAGCTTATCTCTGACCTTTGGTCAGAATTTAAAATTAATGAAGATGATTATTTAGATAGAGAGATTTTGAATGGGGGCATTAGAGATGTGTCTTGTAGCTCTGTTATCCACATCTGGCTTTGCTCATGTACTTCATTCTTGTCATGGTCATAGTCTGTTCGCCTGTCTGCGTCACTCAGAAGAGGCTGAGAGGCGGTGCTGCAGGAGGCCGTGGAGGCTGTGGAGGCGGAGGCCGTGGAGGCACAAGGGGCTCAGGTGGAGGAGGAGGCTGCCAGAGGAAGGTTTCCAGGATCTTCCCAGTATAATGGAAGAGGTCAGAGGTTTGTTTGATGCTTTTAAAGCTGTGGTCCACTGAAAGAATGGCATGAGGGATTTTCAGCAGGTGATGATGATACATATTTATACGAGAGAGAGAGAGAGAGAGAGAGAGCAGACAGAGAGAGAGAGAGAGAGACAGAGAGAGAGAGAGAGAGAGAGAGGGAGAGAGAGAGAGAGAGAGAGAGAGAGAGAGAGAGAGAGAGAGAGAGAGAGAGAGAGAGAGAGAACGTGCTCACAGGAGAGCTAGGTTGAATGGCCTCCCTAGTCACATCCCATGGCTTTGCTGATGGCTCTTAATGAATACAAGGAAACACTCCCACTCCCAGGGTCCTCATGTTCCATTGCCATAGCTTGCATCTAATGCTTAACTATTTATTATTGGCAGAATTCATCCTAGTAGCCTAGGCAGCTCACATTATCCCTTCCGTCCGTAAACTGCATCCTCAAACACAGTTATAACCTTAGTGTCCAGCTAATCCTCATTGCCCTCATTGCTCTCCAAATCTCAGCTCAGGTAGAGGCACACCTATCAGGATCTTATTCTGTAAATCTGTAAGTGGGTGAGCCCCTGGGTGAGCCCCTTTTAGTGTCCCATGGTCCACGTGGGTGAGCCTCCTCCACCATCCAGTGGTCCACGTGGGTGAGCCCCTTCCACCATCCTGTGGTTTGTGTCCTGACATTTTAGGCAATGCCTTGCTCATGAGTTTATTCATTATTGCTCTTCTGAATATGATGGGGGATGTCCTTTTGTATGCTGTGAATATGTTTCTCTGATTACTTGATGAATAAAGCTGTTTTGGCCAATGGACAGATAGGATTTAGCCAGGTGGTAAATCAAAGCAGGAATAGAGAAAGGTAGGAGGCGGGTTCAGAGAGATGCTATGTAGCTACTGGGAAGGTAGGATGCCCAGGCATTCTCCAGTGTGGCAATACACAGATTAACAGAAACGCCTTAGTAATTAAGAGAGAGCTAGCCAATAAGAATCCCCGAGTAATAGGCCAAACAGTTTATAATTAATACAAGTGTCTGTGTGTTTATTTGGGACTAAATGGCTGCAGGACTGGGTGGGAGAGAAACTTCCATCTCCATGAATCCCAACTCTCTAGAGGTCTGCAGTGATGCTGTATCTGTGTTATTTTGTACCATAGACATAAAGGCACTAATGGGGATGAGGAATGGGCAGATGGAGAAATGCAGGCTGATAGACATTGGATGAAGAGTTCGCATAAAGTACAGCAATTCAGTAATAGATGGTGATTGAAGAGAGTATCCCGTGAAAATGTCTGACCTTGGTAACAAAATTGAAATAAAATGTGAATCAGATGCTTGTATCTGGCCTTAACTACTGCAGTTAGAGACTCCCACTGGTTACCAGGGACAGCATGTATAATGGCTAGGGCCTTGGGACCTTGAAATAGACAAGCGAGAATTCAGGCCTTCACACCATTCAGTGATCTAGTTATCGAACTTTTCTCCATCTGTATTTCCATGTTGCCAAGTTCCTTCATCTTCATGTGTATGGCCATGTGTGTACATGTGTATGTGTTCCATGTGGACACCAGAGGATGACAAGAGGTGCCACTTTTAAGGTGTTCCACGTCTTAATTTTTAAGATAAGAGTTCCTCACTGTCCTGAAACTCTCCAAGTAGTCTAGGCTTGTTGGACAGTAGGCCTCAGGGACTCACCCCATCTTTGCCTCACGGGGCTTGGAGTGGAAGTGTATGCCACAATGCATGTGAGTTCTAGCAACCAAACAAATCCTTATGCTTGCAAAGCAAGCTCTTTACTAACTGAACTGTTTCCCCAACCCAGGCCCCATCTTCTGTTATGTACTGTGCATATTAAATAGAAATAGTGCACACATAGTGGCTAGGTCATAGTATGCATGGCTTATTATTAATAATTGCTGTTAAACTAGATGGGAATTGCTACGGCCCAGGTGGGCTCAGAACTGTGATGTGTTTGAAGCATGTTCTAGTTGTAGAATACTTCCTACAAGTCGAACTTTCAGAACTAGATTAGAGTATCAGTTCATGATGGGAAACTGCCATTCTATATTCTGCTTAATAAATTAATTTTATGGTCTCAATTTTGGGTAAATGCATGCAGTTTCAGTCATCAGTATTCAGGAGCATTGTCCTTCCCTCTATCATTTCATAAACATCAAAGCATTTAATGTCCTCAAATGCCAGTCTCTCTCTCTCTCTCTCTCTCTCTCTCTCTCTCTCTCTCTCTCTCTCTCTCACACACACACACACACACACACACACACACACACACACACACACACACATATTTTCATAGTTATGACTGGCAAGATTTTCTACTTTAAATTTCTTTTCAGCAGTAGTGATCAGACCTGTCACTTTTCTTTGAGAGTTTATGACCAAAGTCAGACTCCTAAAGTCCTCCTTTATTTGCATATGACAGGAGGGCTACATCACACTAATTTACATCTCTTGCTAAAAAATACATATTAAAAATTAAATTTTAGCAGTGGTCGTAGAACTGTAGTGTGACACAGCCAGGAGATTAATGGGGACATTAAGGACTAGGTCAACTCACTGTCTTCTGTGGTGGCCTGAGAAAGTTTCAGTGCTCAGTTAGGTATTTTGGGAGACCAGAGAGACCCAATAGAGTCCAAAATGATCTGAAAATTATAATTTTTACAGGGCAGACAGTTGTGAGCCACCTGATATGGGTGTTAGAAAGTGAATTCCAATCCTTTGCCAGAGCAATGGGCTCTCCTGACTGCTGAGCCACCTCTCCGACCTGACTCTGTATTTCAAATGACAGAAGGGAGGCATCATCAGGATACCCGGGAGATAACTACAGGAAGAACCAGGTGAAGAGAAATGTAGAGACTGTGGATTTCTACACGCAGTGGTTTGCTTACGTGTTTCTTTGTTTATTGATTTATTCATAAAGAACTATTGATCTCTCCAAATTAATAAATATCATGTGGATGTCTCAAAAACTGAAGTGGAGCATGGGTGGTGATACCTGATGTTGATCTCCATAAAGTCACGTGAGACAGAAAGGCAGGTGGTGTACTTCTGCTTATGGGCCCAGTTTATTCCATAGTTGTTGTAGGTACTGTAAGAAAATACTTCCAGAGGGAAGCAGATATTTTTGAAAGCTTGAGGCAAGCTTTGAGGAGAAGATGATGTTTGAATTGGGTTTCATAGTCACTGCTGACTAAATGAGGTCTGTACTCTCAGAGGAAGACAGAGATGGGTACAAGAGAGACCCACCAGGACAGTGTACTCCTTAATACAATGGCAATTGTAAGGGTTTAGGTTATCTCTAAAGTCCCTGTCTCCAAATAGTGGGACAACAAAGGCATGTCCTCTCATCTCACGGTGGCCTCTGGTCTTCAGTCACTCATGGCTTTTGTCTACTAACCTATGAGTAGCTTCACAGAGAGTCACGCTTGTCTCTCATGTCCCACCTCCTCCTGGTGGCTTCTGAAGGTTAATCACTCATGGCCCGTCTGGTGTCTTCCTGCTTTGTAGTGGCTTCACAGGGTTAGTCACACATGCCTCATTTTTTGCTTCATATTCACCTTCCATCTGCATCATAATTTTTCCAAGCTGTTGTCAAGCTGTCTGTGGAAGTTTCCTGCTGTCAATTGAAAGAAATCTGTGTGTGGGAATTCACATGAGAGCAGATTCTCATGGATGCCTGTAGGGGGTATTATATTCCCAGGGGCTTGAGTTACAGTAGGTTGTGAGCTACCTAGGGGCTAGGAACCCAACTTGGGTCCATTGTTAGAGCAGTGTTTGCTCTTAGCCACTGAATCATCTCTCTAGCCCAGTGTCCTGTGTACTATTGGCAAGAGATGAGTCACATAGACGCTCCTAAGACAATCCCTTTCAAACTAGCATGTCCATTGTGAAGCTAAGAGTGATACCATCTTCTTCCATAGCACACAGGTACAGCATGACAGAGTCCAGTCAGTAAGAGAGACGGAATGCGAAGATGCTAAGGAGATCCATCATGTTCACCCCAGGAGGGTGTAAAGGGTTATTGTTACCTTCTAGACATTAGTACCAGGAGCAGATAATACTGACTTCCTCACTACCATGGCCCAGACTAGAACCCTGAGTGTGGAGAGTTGCTTAGGGAATCTCTCTATACACTTGTGTATATTTTAAATCAAAAGAGTGGTAATATTGACATTATTAATGTTAAATACTGTGCCTCAAAATGGAACCACCAGCTTGGAGGGTCTTTTGGATCCACTCAAATCAATCTCTCTTGAGACGTCTTTAACATGGAATTCTCTAAGAATCATGAACCCCTTAGGTCAGGTGTGCTCAAAGGCCCATATGGTGCTATGAAAAGTTAGGTTTATAGAAACAGTGAGTGGTGGTGATCATGGTGGTGATGGTAAGCAAGACAGTGATCTACAAGTGACTGCCAATTTGTCTTAGTGACAAACGTAAGGAGACGATGGTCCAGTTCCAATAGAGTTGCAATGTCTTCATTGTACACAGAGAAGGAAGAAACCCAAGGACATCAATCTGTTGGTTTTTCATATTGATTAACACTAATGGCTTAAAGCTCCAATGAAAGCAATACTGTACTGATTTATGGTTTATGAAAGCTATTGACATATGCGGAGACAAAATAAGGGATCTTTTTAAGGAATGATTACAATAGATGGCCACAGGGATCATCTAATTATTGAGTATGCACCAGTGATGAACTCCCCTAATAAAAACACCGTGTGCTTGCCAGGGGCCAGGAGACTGAAATAATGGCTGCTGCTGACAGCCTAAATGAGCTAGACCTTTTCTTCAGTTCTCAAAAGAAAGTGTCACTCTGCTTTAGAAGCAGAGAATGGATGAGTGGACCAACTGTTCTCTGCTTTTACCTCAACTTCCTTCTTTTGATCATTGACTTTTCTGTTGAATTCATCTTGTTTTCCTTTCCTTAGTTTTCAAAGAGTTCACCTTTGTAATCCACAAAAATCTATAACAACAACAACAACAACACAACCCTTCAATTTAAAGAAACATTATCAACTCTTTTGTTTTTGTAATTTAGACTTTTGGATGTCAGTGCCTCGTATCAACAAAACCTATAGACTCCAGGTAACATCAGTTCCCCACAAGAAAGACCCCATGATGAATCCCTGTAGTTGGAGTATCTGTTATCACTTTCATTTTTCTAATATTTTTCTTGGCTGATTTAACTAGGCATTGCCGTTCCTCCTGTCCCATTGCAGATGGAGAAAAAGTCTCGCAAAAGACAAGTAGGGCTATTTAGTGGAGATCATGTTTGAATGACAGCAGCTTGAACTCAACTTCAACCCACTGATCTTCATCAGTGCTCTTCTGTGTTGTAAGCTTAAAGTCATGAGTTACGAGATACCATAGGAACAGATAGTCTAACAACTGTGACAGTGTTGAAAATCTGAAAGCCTTTACTGTAACAGCAACACGTGTGTGAAGATGTCTACTCCTGACACTTCTAATCAATGTGTTAGTGGAGGTCTTAGCCACAGCAATTAGGCAAGAGCAAGCAGTGGGTCTTGTAGATCAAAATGGAAGAGGCGATTGAGTCTGGTTATGAGTAACATAATTTTATGTTGTATTAGAAAAGAAAAGAAAAAAGGAAACTTCCCCACTAAAGATTACTTCAAAAGTAATTAATTAATTCAGCAAAATTGCAGTAAACAAAGTCAACCTAAAAATTGGTTACATTTCTTTTCTTCCTTCTCCTTCATTCCTTCCTTCCTTTCTTTCTCTCTCTCTCTCTTTCTTTCTTTCTTTGTTTTTTTTTTTTTTTGAGACACTTTTTTCCCCTATGTAATAGCCTTGACTGTCCTGGAACTTGCTCTGTAGCCCAGACTGTTTTCCAACTCATAGAAATCAGATTGCCCCCACTTCCTAAGTGCTGGGATTAAAGGCATAAGCCACCAGTAAAATTGGTTACATTTCTATGGACCAACTGTGAACAATGTAGAAGAAAGAAATAATCCCATTTGCAACAGTAACAGCTATTTTTACTTGCCTCGAGGAGACAGAAGCTTGTACACTGTAAACAACACAGCGCAGCCAAGAGATACAGATGAGTGGAAATGCTGCTGGTGTAGATGTGTGGAAGGTATCAGGATTGTGAGAATGTCCTTACCACCCCAGATGGTCTGCTACAGACCCAGAGTTATTTATCTCCATCAGAGTCAACCCTCATATTCACAGAAAAATCACAAGGCACTAATGCCATCCAAAGCAGTATTGTATGTGTCACCAGAGTAGACTTCAAAATTTATTACCGAAGCATAGTACTTCAGACATTCTGTTACTACTATAAAGGTAGACATATAGGCACTGGGACACAATAAAGCTCCCAGAGTACTCTGACGTTTTCAGTCAAATGACTTGGACAAGAGTGACAGTGTAGGAGAGATGACCAGCAAGTGCCTATTGGGCCTGGCACTTGAAGTTTCGATAATGGTGTTTCGGAACTGGGGTGGCCAGAGCTGTACAATATCATGAATGAACCGTGTGCCATTGAATTGTTCTTTCTGAATTTCAACTCAATACAATTCAAAAGGAAGTTGAGGAAGGACGTCAGAGATCTGAAGGGAGAAACACTGGACTGGTAAAGCAAGGATAGCAGAGTTCTGCTATCTGGCAGGCCAGCCTCCAGCAGCCCCGGGCTTTGAGAAGAATCTACAGAGTCGCTGTAAACAAGACTTTTCTATCTGAGGGGCTTTAGGGAAAGAAGCACTCACCCACTCTCTTGATGGCTTTCTTCTTTATTCTCTCTATGTTCTTTCTATTGTATACTTTTTTCTACAGCTTATATATATCCCAACAAAGTTTTTCAGGCAGTATAAGAATTTTAATGTGGTTATATTTTGTTTTTCAAGTGAATGGTTACGTTGAATACAAAACAAACAGAAAAAACAAAACAGCATGATTTCCATATCTCTTACATGATTAAACATTTTATATACTACAGGTGAAAAACAAGTTATCCCAAGCTTCTACATACATTCATACCCAAACAACTTGTTTATAGATTAACTGCATAGGCGAGCAAGCTGTTCTTGTCAGGTCTTTGGCTGGCAGTTCGCATTTTGTGGTTACAAAGAAAGAAGCAATCACTTTATTACTTACCTTGAAAGGTAATCTTATAAGGAATCTTAAAGAAATCACAAACCTAAACTTTTATATATGAAAAAGAATCAGTCAGCTTTACTTTAAATCTTTAGGGTATGTACCCAACCAATCAATAGTTTTTTTGTATCAGGAGATTGCAAGCAAAAAATGGGTATAAGGAATTTATCCTCACCTTTGGTCTCTTCAACCAAACCTAGCAGGAGAGCTAGCAACACATCAGGCTGTATTGTTATTTTCGATGCTAGCCCAATGAGTCAGACTGCTCAGCCTTGTGCCTTGTGAACTTTAGATTGTTTTTCTAAGTTATTTATTTTAAAACTATTAGCAAGGCATCTGGTCTGACCTGAAGATATTTTGAAACTTTGTTTTAGCTAATAGTACATGGCTGCCTCTTTTCAGCATCAAGAGAATTAGAGCTGGCCTGACTCCTGAACTCAGGTGTTTTCATTTTAATCATTAACCTGAGCATCTCCTAAGGTGGAACTCACAGGCCTTAACTGCGAAACATATCCTTGTGCTTATTTTTACTCATCAAAACTCTGGATCATTAGCACTATCAAATGAGACAGTACAGTTAGGGAGGAGTCATCATCTTGAAAATACCCAGTAGAATGGAATGTTTCCAAGAGTATACTATGTTACAGGCAGTGGAGATGGCCCCACATCCACTCAGACCATGCTACATACACCAGGGAAAGAGAGATGCAGCAGGCAGGTAAAGGCACAGCAAAAGACATTCCAGGGGCTGCAGTCCCCTGGCCTTGCCTAAACCAGATTGGCCCATCAGAGTTCCCTTCTGGTGGGCTGATACGTGGAACTTCAATTGTTCTCTGCTGCTCCTCGGGCATGGCCAACAGCAAGCGGGTGAGTGAGGACGGCTCTAGACAGACAGAGAGTCTGATTTGGGGAGTCTGGGGAGATACAAGTTACTTTTGGAAGCTGGGGGCCGAGCAGCTTCAATACAAAAAATATACTATGAAGAGGGCAGAGAACAGTAGGGCACAGTGCTCAGTCTACCAGGTCCATGTGTTACAGATACAGTGTAACTTCTCTAGAAAGGTACAAAGGAAGCAGAGAGCGGCCAGCTAATGACTGAAGGGATGGGTGATAAAGCCAAACTGGAACAGAACTGGAGTGAGGAGCTTGTTCAAGAACAGGCAGCCAGGAGGCCAGGTAGACCCAGTAATGCTGCACGGACAGACTCCAGGGACACCAGCAAGGAAACAGCCTCCAGCAGTGGTCAGAAGATGGGGTTGGAGTGCTTGTTGCATCTTATGCTGCAAATCTAAGAGCCCCTGGCTGAGGCTGGCTACAGGGAAGTGACGTGGTGTGTGGGAATTCAGATCCAGGACAGAGAGGGAAGCAGTGTAGACAGGATGCCTACATAGTTGTTGAAATCACTGAGGAAATTGATGAGTGGAGTAAGGATGAAAGCTGGAGGCTGCAGTCCTTGATGAATGACAAGGTGTGGCCTTTCCCAAAGAGATGTCCAGGACAACTCAGTTGCATCTTTAGTGATCTGAGCTATAGGAAGACAGAGGGCAGATGGTCTTAGAGCAGCATGGAGAGCACATACGTCACCCAGCTCCGTGGACCAGGGGAGGGTCCATGTCCAGGGTAACTGAGTTCATCTTTGGGCTCCAGCTGGAGCCAGAGGATAATATTTAGGGAAGACAGATGAAGGGGGAAAGGGAATTTCTTGATGATGGATTGGAAGAGTTCCAGTTGGGAGACTGAAGCTGAGCATTGGCCCCCAGAAGGGAGGCAGTGAACTTCTGAGATAAGGTGACGTCTGCGGGGTTGGGGGTGGGGGGTTGGGGGGGATGGAGGGGTGAGGGGTGGAGGGGTGTGGGGGATCCTGTTACAGCAGGTTTCCCCGCCGGCTGCCGCTGGTTCTGCCGCCATGGTCCCACAACCACGTGTGCCCCAAATAACACTCAGAGACTCTGTATTTGATACAATGCTGTTGGCCAGTTACCATTATTGTTAATGGGCTAGCTCTGTCTTAATTATTAACCCATTTCTACTTATCTAAGTATTTCCACGTGGTCGTCTTATCGGGGAGCCGCGCGGCAGGCTTCCTGCTTCTTCCTGGGCTACATCTCGACCCCTCCTTCCCACTTCCTTTTTCCTCCTTGTCTCCTAGCCCCGCCTATCTTGCTATCTCTTTGGCCACAGAGCTTTATTAACCAGTATGAGAAACATATATACAGAATAACATCTCCCATCATCTCCTCTTTTCTGTCTAAAGTAACAGAAGGGGTTTAACCTTAACATAGCAAAATATACCATACAACAGTTATCAAATAAGAATCACAGTTAACAATATTTAGTCCATTAACATTTAGTAAGACTTAAAGAAAATATCATCTATCCTATCTTTGTGAGTCTAAAGTCCTATATGTAACTTAACTTTAATCCTAACTAAGGGAAACTATAACTATCTGTCTTCAACTCCATCAAAGACCACAGAAGGATAATATATAAACTCTAGAAATGACAGAGACAACTCATTGCCTGGTCAGTCACCCGAAGTTCTTCTGTAATGTTCCATCTTCAGCCCATAGGCCATAGTGTGTGTCCAGACTCAACAAGGCAGGAAACTTTTGTCTGTGTCCTGTAGACTGTCTGGCTGTCTGGCAGCCTCGTCCATGAAGCAGGAATCCTGTAGCAATGTCCATCTTGAATCAGCAGTCACCTTTTTGTGGGTCCTGCATGTCCAGTTTCTACAACATAAAGTCAAACAGTCCAGATAAGAACAGTATCTTGTCCATATGGCTAGTCTTGCCATGATGGAAGCAAACTCCATAATACGTTTCTTCGATGTCCATCTTCCTTTCTGACGCAGGTGGTGTTACCAGGAGCAGTTGTGCCTCATTGTCAAGAAAATTCCTAAACCATTTTAAATGCCATATTCTGTAGGTTTTTGAAAGGTTTGAAGAATGCCTATTCATCTCAAATACATCTCTGCATATCTAGAATCCTAACTAACTTAACTCCAAGTTTTAATTATCATAGGTAACTCTCAATTATACATTACATTTTCCAATGAGCTATATAAACACAATACCTAAACAAGAGAAATATACATATTACAAAATTGACCTTAAATTGTATCAATAAAAGAAAACCCATTCCAAAGCAAAGTATTCCTATCTATACCATAATTTTCTTTTTACCTTTAAAAACATTGTTTGTGGTTATAGCCATTTATAACCAAGTCCATTTAAATGAAAACAAATATTTATAAACAATATTTGGGAATTTGGGCGTTGTTCTTTCCAAACTACTTCCTGCTGGTAGAGGGCGCTGTCATGGGGGTCCAAAGAAGATGCAGAAATTTTGGCAGTAGTCTGCAAGATTTTGTCTCAACTGTTTTGAATGTTGGATCATCTGGGGCAGTATTTCAGGGGGTCTGGCTTGATCAAACCATATAAGTCTGGAAGAAATCCATAGCTTTTCATTTTCTGTGAAAACAAAAATAGAAATCCTTTTCCCCAGTAACTTGTCCTTAGGCTTAAATTTTGGAGTCAAAGCATTTTTAAAATATATAAATTGAATTAATATAGCAGCATTTCTTTTATCAGTAGTTATTTTCTCAGCAATCAAATAATTTAAAGACAACAGAAGCGTGTATAGTATCCAAAATCTCTCTGTGCTTTCCATTTTTACGTGGCTTTTTTATTACTCTATTTATTCTACTTCTATTTTTACATATTTTGAGACAGGGTGTCTCTGTGTAACTCTTATCTGCCCTGGAATTCACCGCATACCAGGTTTGCCCTGAAATCACAGAGATCTGCTTGCCTCTGTCTGCTGAGTGCTGGGATAATGGCATGTGCCACCACATTCATCCATTCCATTTCCTTTTTTCTTTTTTAAACCATTGTATCCATTGTTTCTTTTTCTCTCCCAAGCCCACGTATTTTTTAAAACACAGTGTAAACCTTCATTGCAGCTCTTGTACACACCAATGAATTGTTAGCAGAGCTCTTAAAAAGCAAGGCGGTTTTTGCCACTTAGGCTAATTTTGGAAACCTCCCTTAAAGGAGCCGCACAACTCTCTGTCTACAGCAAAACAAATCCAACCGAGAAAATACTGCTACCAAGAAGTCTTGCTAGTCTCTGTTCCTCTGTTTCTAAAACATTTCTTAAGCTCTTGTTAGTTTTAAGTGAAAGTTCTTATAGACACGTTGGGCACCATCTGTAAGTATGTGGCTTAGAAAGGGCTGTAAAACCCTCCTTACTCAGTGCAATTGATCCTAAATATCACTAACAGGTCCAAGAAACAAAAATTTGATAAATAAACTCATAATATATATATATATATATATATATATATATATATATACACTTTATTATTAAATAAATTTGGTTTGGGTGCTAAGTGTGTAACTCAGTTGGTAACGAGCTTGCCTAGCACTTAGGAGATCTAGGCTGTAATCCCTAGCACCTCAGGGCATGATGGCAAGCACCTGTAGTCCCATCATGTTAGAACATCCAGGGAGTGGAGGCAGCAGGAGTTCCAAGTCATCCAGAGAGTGGAGGCAGCAGGAGTTCCAAGTCATCCTAGAGTCTGAGGTTGGCTTGGGCTCCCTGAGACCTCTCTCTCTCTCTATATATATATATATATATATATATATATATATATATATATGTATATATATCCCCTTCTTTCTTCCTTCGTTTCCTTCCTTCCCTCCTTCCCCCTCTCTCTTTCTCTCTCTCTCTCTCTCTCTCTCTCTCTCTCTCTCTCTCTCTCTCTCTCTCTCTCTCTCTCTCTCTCTCTCTCTCTCCCCTGTTGCAGAGGATAAAACCCAGGCCCAATGCTAACTAGACAGTCATGGCACAGCTGAGCCACACCTCTAGCCCTAAGTATCCATTTTCAAGTTTATCAAGAAAAAAAAATCACATGTTGAAATTAACCAGACCCAGAGTCTATAAATTTCTAGAGTTAGAACATTCTAAAGCTGTGGAGCTTTGCATTGGATTTTACCCTTTCACTATCAAATATATTTTTATGTATTTATCTACCATAAAAATGTCCATAAGAGTTAGAACTAGAAAAGAAACAATCAGCTTTGTGCCCTTTTCCATAACTTGTGTCTATTTTGCACATTCCATCAGTAAATTATCTTGTGGTCGTACTGGAGTTTAAATTCAGGGCCTCACATGTTAGGCCCACTCTGTGCCACTGAGCTTTACCCTCAATGTAACTCAACTCCTTTTTGAAACAGTCTCAGTTGCACAAGGTGGCCTTGAATTCACTCTGTAGCTCACTCAATTCATTCTGCAGCTCAGGCTCTCCATGAGTGTGCAATCCTCCTGCCTCCACCTACCGAGTAATTGGGGCTACAATGACATGACGCAACACCAGACCCAACAATTGTTCCGTTTACTAATGGATAAATTGGTTGCTGGCAATTGTTTCTCACTGTTGCATCTTTCAGGAGAGATGGAATGGGCCCAGACAAAATGATACTCATTAGGCTCTGCCCACCACCCTTTCCTTATGTGTTAGAAATCATGGAAGGAGGGGAGGTTCCCTCCGGCTGGCTTTGAACATGACACTTCTCTAGCTGGAGGTAAGGTGGTTATTCATTTGTGTATTTATTTATTTTGGTTGTTGTTGGGCAGGCAGTCTGTGTGACAGCTTGACTATGGAAGGGAAGTAGTTTCCCTGGGATGGTGAAATGGGGGTGGTCACTCTTTCCTTGAGGATGGGGGTATGCTAGAGAAACAGACAGTTCCTCTGTAGATCATTATCAGAGAGACTATCACCCCTCAATTTGGCCACAGCAGAGGGAAAGGCTCAGAGGGCTAGGATGACTCAGCCTTTCAAGTGAGAGGACAGAGCAGTATAAGAACCCAGTCGGGATACTTTATCCCCTGATGGGCATCTGCCTTACAGGGCTCTGAAAACAGCTGCTAAACTCCCACTCATAAATTATCCATCTGTGTGCTCATATTTCCTCCTGATGCTCACACAAATTCATTTCATGAATTCACCGGCACGACTCAGTGGCCCGGATTACTTATGCGCAGGTCCCCATGTCTGCCCTAGCTGATGAGCTTGGAATCGGAACCTCTGGTGTGGAGTCACAGCAGTGACAAGCTCTGGGATGGTAGAGACAGAGAGTAATTAGCCAGGGCTCACCATCTGCACGGTGCTTGGGGCAAATTTTAAAACCCGGAAAAGCTCTCTGACCTCTGTACTCTGTTCAATTTGTTCCTCGTCTCGGCAGAGAGGAGACACTATCTTCCAAAGTGCACTGTCTATTTTCCCTGTTGCACGAGTTGGATAGTTATGAGGGTTGATGTCCCGGGCATGTTTTAAATAGGAAGCAATTGATGCTATTTAGCGATATCCTTGAATATGTGCATGTTTGGGTTCAAACACATCCCGGGCATCCAGGCTGACCATGATTTGTACTTTGCCCTTCACTCTCCTAAAATACATGAACAAATCAAGGGTGCTTATGTTTGTCCAGCCTTAGGCATCAAACGGACAAAAGACAATAATTTAAGGTCTCTCAATGCCAACTTTTCAAGTGTGATTCAGAGAGAGCCTGGCTTCTGCGCAGGCGGAAGCAGGCTGGGCAAACCTGAGATTGTGCTGGAGACAGCCACCAGCTCTGCTGGGCCTGTATTGCTTTCATTTCTCATAAGCATCACTTGTCAGTGGGGGCTAGCCACAACTTCGAATAGCAGCTTATAGAGGTGTGTAAAAAAACTCCCCTTGGAATGAGAGAAATAAATCATGGCACACTCTCAGTGATATTTAGTGAGATTAATTGAAATCGCCTTCTCTTCTGGCTACACTGAAAACCACCAAGTATTTATCTTTTGAACGGGAGACGGATTAGGTAGAATTAGTTTCACAGGCAAGAACATAAAAACAGAAAAATAAATTGGAGCCTGATGACCCTGTGTTGAGTAGCTTCATGTACGAGGCCCTGAACAAAACTCAGACACATGTTTTCCGTCTCAGAAGGGCCTGGACTCTGATCCCTGCATGTTCTTTGAAGGCAAAGAGTCTGAGTCCTTACAAATGACTGTGTCAAGTGTGGGTGTCCTAGTGAAATAATCATCTGGTAGAATAACTTCCCGGTTTAGGGACCTCCCATCGGATTTGACAGGATTTAAAGGAGGTTGATTAAAAATTCGTGGCATAGTCATAATCTTGATGAAGTTCTACACCCCTGACGTTTAAGAACAATAAGCTCCTATAATCATCTTTAATATTTTCATTCTGAGAGATATTGGCTTCTTTGACATGTGGGAGCATTTGGGGCCATAAAGAGAAATGTGTCTAGAATGATGTTATAATGGTTTAATATTGTGACAGAGAGTCAGGATCCTCAGACAGTGAATGTGTGGACACATACTGACTGCCTTGATGGGAGCTGGTCCTTAATAGCCCACCCTGTGTTTTCTCTCAGAATCAATTCTGTCTCCTTTCGACAGGGAGAGTGACCTGACTTGGGACCTGTGGGGTGTCGGGACCTGTGAGGTGAGAGCGTTTGCCTGCAGTTTCAGAGATGGTCTCAGGCAGGAGTCTGTCATAATTCAGATGAAAGTGATGAGAGAATATGAGTTCTGGGAGCCCTGGGAAGGATGCCCGTCAGAGGCTGATGCGACTAACAGGGTCTGTCCAGCACATGCGGGCCAGCATGTGTGAGCCAGCCTCAAAAGGACCAGAAGTCCAGCAAGAAAAGCACAAAAGAAGCCTGCAAGGAGGCAGGCCTTGGGTTAAAGAGCCAAGGAGACCCCTTAGCTACCCGCCCCGTCCCGCCACCGCGCCAGCCCCAAACAACATGCAGAGACTCTGTGTTTGATACAAGGCTGTTGGCAGGTGCCGGCTAGCTCTGTCTTAATGATTAACCCATTTTTACTTACTTAAGTATTTTCGCATGGTCTCATCCTACTGGCCAGTGCAGCTGGCGTTCTACCTCTCTGGTCTCTCCATGCTGACTCCTCCTTCCTACTTCCTCTTTACTCCTTGTCTCGTAGCCCCACCTATCTTGCTTCCCTGTTGGCCAACAGTGCTTTATTCATTAATCAGTATGAGAAACATATTTACAGAATAACTTCTCCCATCACTCCTAGGTGGCTGGGGTGAGGCCCTGTCACAGAGTGGTCGCCTGGTCCTGGGTCCAAACCTGCAGGAGCACAGTTTAAAATAAGGGATTCAGAGGACCAGCCCAGAGCATGGTTGACCAATCAGTTCTGTTAATAATTGAATATACTCATGTTAGTGAGAATGATAATCTGAGAATTTACGTTTATGGCATAATTGTTATCAGAAAAAGAGGGGGAGAATTCATTAATATTGTTTGAATGAGGCATTCCCTCAGATATTTTAAGCTTAAATATGACATAACAGTAAATACGTTTTTTTTATTCTAGATCCTGCCTATGGGCTGATATGAGACCAATCTATTCTTCTCCAATGAATGCCCCGCTTGTAAAGACACACAATTTATCAAATGTTGAATGTTACTTGGAAACCACTAGCATGATAATCACGGGACTTAGTCTCCTGTGTCAAGTACATCCCACTGATCCGTCTTGAGGGCACATGGCTTTACTCCTCCTGCCAGGCTGTTGACGAGTGATGGCTGTCCCTTCTTTAGCAAGAATAGAATTAGTAAGCAGGAGCTCTCTAGATCTGTATAGAGATGCCCATTGCATGAGTCCAAGCAGATGCCAGCTCAGTATCCATAAGACAGTTATAAGCTTTACAGATGTGGGTCAGTGTATTTCAACAACATAGGCTATCCTACTTGGGCAGACCCAACACCACGAAGGAGAATGAAGCTGGAGGCTTTGTAATCTGTTCCTGAATCTGGCTAGGAATAATTTCAGGGGCTATTCAGTGAAGGGACTGACACATTCTGGTTATTCATTCTCCCCATACTCCTTATCTCCTCCCCACCCCAGTTCCTATCTACCCATCCCTTTCCCAGATGCATGGCCTTTGGCTTTGCTTTTCTACCCATTTAGTTTAGCCAGAGCTCTCAGTGCCACCACTGAACTAAAACAATCCACTGGAGCCTTGAGGGTGTCAGGGGTGAGAGTACACAGCCAAAGTCTGTGATTTCCCCCTTCCCTGATTCTATCAGTAAGAAAATAATTCACCATTAAAGGATGGAGCCCCCTATTCCTGACCTGCATGCATCACTAATTGCTCAAGGGCCCATTCTTGTGCAGACCCAGTGGAGACATCTATGGGTGCTGTGAGTTTATGGTTTCAGTTGTGTTGTGATGAAAGGATGGGGTTTTGAAGTCCTTCTTCCTATCGTTGGGCCCTCCTCTTCCACAATGTTCCCTGAGTTTTAGTGGAGAGCTTATAAATGTCTTGTTTAGGGACTTTGAGCTCATCTGTCACTTATTTTTAGTGCCTTGTGAAGACAAAATAACTTCCTCTTCCTATTCCCCTTTCCCTTCCTGTTATGAGCACTTTCCCTCCAGCCTGGTCCCAGAGCCACGTCAGTCCCAAAATAACACAGAGACACTGTATTAATTATGAAACTGTTGGCCATTGGCTATGGTTTCTTATTGGCTAGCTCTGTCTTAAATATTGACCCATTTCTATCAATCTAAGTGTTTCCACATGGTCTTATCTTACCGGAGAGAGGGTCCAGACCTTTTCTCTCATGTCCCACATCTTTCGTCTCCTCTACCAGAATCCTCCTTGTCTCCCCTTCTTCTTCTCTTCCTCCTCCTCGTCCTCCTTCTCCTCCTTCCTCGTCCTCCTCTTTTTCTGTTTTTTTTTTTTTGACAGGGTTTCTCTGTGAAACAGTCCTGTCTGTCCTGGAACTCACTCTGTAGACCAAGCTAGCCTTGAATTCATAGAGAAGCTTCTTTTTTCAATGTCAGTAGTCAGTATCAGCATTTGGGTAGGCAACACAACTCATCTGGTAGAAAAAATGTTTTCTGTGCAAGTATGGTGACCTGTGTTCAATGCTGGGGAACCCATGGAAGAAGGAGGGAACCAATTCCCAAAGGTTTTCCTTTGACCAGTTTTGTGCTTTAGATGTATGCCTTTGCACACCCATGCATGACAGACATGGAAGAAATTGTTAGAATTCACCGTGGACTCTATTACTTGTTTTTATAAAGTGAAACTAATTTATAATAGGGAAACCTTGTACAATGCCTGGCATAAAATAAGCACTTCAAACCCCATGTTGATGGAGTCAAACTTGTGTGCTGACCAGGGTCCACAGAGGTCCATCCACGAATGTGGCTGACTCCCCAGACAGCTGGATGCATCAGCCAAGTTAGAGAGGACGGCAAGCAGCATGTTTGACTCCCCTCTTCCCGAAAACTCCTCCAATCTGCTCAGCCAACTGTGATCATCAACTTAAAAGCCCACATGATTAAAGTGGACATATGTTGATTTTGAGTCATAGCATCCATTACCTTTGCGTGGAGGCCGTATTCACATATAGGTTTTAAGGGGAACATTTTCCATTCTCAGTGTATTCAACTTGAATGGCACCTTCAGTGCCTGGCGTGGGCAGGTGAATCAAATCGTGCCAGCCATGAGCCCCATTCTCCTGACCACTGGGGTTGATCTGGGATTGTCATGACCCTTGTTAGGCTTTGAGATGGGGCTCTGGATGACTCCACAGGAGGAAGCTACCCTTCCTTCTGGATGCAGATCATTGGAAATCTACCGCTTATAGTTCCTGGCAGGGTTATTTCATCACCAAGAAAAACCAGAGACTGAATAATGACTATTTACAGAAGAACATACACAAAGGATGGAGAGCTGTGGGGCCCAGAGCATCCAGCCTTCCCTGGATGCTTCATAAATCAATGGCTGCTCATTTCCTTCTTATTGTGGCTTTGCCTGTGAAAAGCAGAGTCTTGAAACAGGGAGGCTTCTAACCTCCCAAGAGAAGATAAAGAGCCAAATTATAATTGTGGGCTCATCTCATCCTCAGCTGTTGGAGGAGCGGATGACGGCCAATGTGAAACCCTGGTGACTTTGGGGCCATCCGTTTTACTAATGACAGTGATAGTAGCAGTAAAGGCGTACCTGCTGCTTAGTAGCCCCCACAATATTCTAAAGAACTCCAATGACAGGGACTGCAGCGTGCTTCCAGACTCACATTCTTCTCACTGTGGTGTGAATGAGATTGCCCCAATAGGCCCATACAGTTGAGTGCTTGGTCATCGAGGAGAGGCACTACATCAAAGGATTAGAAGGACTAGGAGGTGTGACCTCACTGGAAGTGTGTCTCTGATGGTGGGCTTTGAGGTTCTGGGAGCCCACACCAGGCCCAGTGTTGCTGCCACAGCCCTCATATCAGGACACTGCTCCGGGTTCCTGTCATAGCGCCGTGTGTGCCACCATTGCAAGACCCCAATTAAATGCTTTCTTTCCTAAGAGATGCCCCGTGTCTCTTCAAAGTAATAGAACTGTGGTATAAGACAATCACTACTGCCCACTTGTGACTTTATGCCACTCTCATGCACCTGAGGTGGCTTGCTGACCATCATAGGTCTTGGCTAGGGGCCATATAGGTTTCAACCCTTAGTATGTTCTGTTCCTTCACCACAATCTTTTTCTTTGAGGAGGTAGGTGATTCAAGACAGGTTTCTCTGAGGCTTTGGAGGCTGTCCTGGAACTGGCTCTGTAGACCAGGCTGGCCTCGAACTCACAGAGATCTGCCTGCCTCTGCCTCCTGAGTGCTGGGATTAAAGATGTAGCCACCACTGCCTGCCCACTTCACCACAATCTTACGAAGCAATTACTACAATTATTTCCTAGGCAGGTGAGGAAGCTGAGGAAACCTGTTCCAGTCACAGAACCCATGGCCACCGAGTCATCCTACGGTCAGCAGAGCATCTGACCCGCAGTGACTTGATAGTTCCCTTGCGCCAAAAATGCTAGCTGTGCTTTGGGGATAGGATTTTGACTTCGTACTAGCTGTAGATAAATAGAAAATCTCAAAGGCAATAACAGAGAATTCCTGTATGCTCGTCCTCCAGTCTCCACCTTGCCATGGCCTGCCACCGTGGCTCATTTGGTGACTCCAAGGCATGAACATTGACATTTCTCTGTTCATTCAACTTCCCTACTCATTCCAATTCCACTGACTTCTCCTTTGTCATTTTTCCTCCAGGCTTGGACCTCATCCAGGAGACCGTATCATAATTCAGATTTTATGTCATGTTAAGGATTCATTTCATGTTGGACCCTTTGTCTGGTATTAATAAATGTAATATTTGTTTTTGGTCTCTGTGACATTTGTGTATGGGGATATTATTTTTCCAACTTCTAAGTGTTGATATGTTAACTACCAGAACATTCATGTTGGCAATTAAAGACTTGGTGTTTGAGCTCTTACTGGACAAGGCAATTATGAGTCAGCAAATGTATTAATTGGCTCTTTGATGAACCACCACATTTCCTCTCTCCAGTGGTTACATGGATGCCTGTCTGGTTTAATGCAGTTGTAGCTGAGTTCAACATGGGTTTTTTTCTCTTTGGATTGTTGGATGTGCCAGTTGGATTAGGCAGAATTATGCTCTGAGTGTACCCTAGGACAGTAGTGACCCTAGACCAATGCTTTCTAGCTATCACCCATAACCTGAATCACATCTATGGGTCAACCCAATGTGTCCTGAGTATATCTTTAGCCTCAGACCCAGGAAGCTGCAGTTTACATGGGCTTTCCAGGTAGCTGTGTGTACATTCCTATTTAGAGATGCCCTGGTCCAGAGTTTCCCATGCACAGGGGACAGATATGAAATTGATATCAAGACAGAGCACGGTGAGCATGCATCCTGAGAATACTTCATCGGGACATTTTCCCTCACCTTTCTGCTAATACGATTTACATTAACAACCCTGTGTCCATTCAGTCAAAACTTATATCCCAAGGAGACACCAAGAAAGCTGTACTTTCTGGGTCTACTTGCGGTCTGAATCTATCTTCCCTGGATCTTTCCATAGGCGACCATGCCTCCTGGAGTCTGAGGGAATGGCCTCTCTGATCTTTTAACATCTGTGAGCCCACCATCACATCTGTGCCCAGGCAACAAAACAATGGGAGGAAGAGCCAACTAGCTCTGTCTTCTGAAGAGAGGTTATAATCTGCATCCAAGGGGTTTTCCTAGGTTACTTATGATCATACTAGATCTTAGAAACTCAATTTTGCAGAAGAAATTTCATGGACTTGGTTGAAATGTTCTTTGTAAAATGTAAAAGTGTATCTCATGAAAACTTCTATCTATCTATCATCTATCTATCTATCTATCTATCTATCTATCTATCTATCTATGGTTATACACGTATGAGTTCATATTTACTATATGTTAACTACACTATGCACTGAGAAGTGAATTCCCAGTGACAGTCATTTTAGATTTTTGTTTGTTTGTTTGTTTGTTTTGTTTTTGTCTTTTTTTGTGCCCATTCTGTAAATGTGTAGCTGAGGCTCAGATGAGGCTACCGCATGTTAAGTCACGAAGCGTGATCTTAGGCCAGGTGTCCCATCTCCAGAGTCAGTACCCACAGCTTGTGTTTTAAGCAGGTCCCTGTCTGTCAGAGGGTGTGTGGCAGCCTCTGAGCAGAGAAGGAAACCCACCTGCAGATCAGCTTGCTGGCGCCAAGCATCCAAAGTAGCCACTGATGAGAGACACCACTGTGATGTGGGGCTTCCTAAGCAAGGGCAGGTGAGCTGAAGTTATGTATTATCCCTGCCGGTTACGGATACTGAATATACACTTAGACCTGCTTCTGTGTGTCGGTCTGCAATGGAAAACAGACATGACAAGGGCAGAACATTAAGATGAGACTGGTCAGGATAAATGGACCTAGCCACACCTGCAACCCTCAATGTCCACCTTCACAACCCCAGAGCGGCTTCTCTACACATGCAGAAATCTCAGCCCATTGTCACTGAAGGGCCCAGAGTTCCCAAGGACCTGCTTTTCTCTTTCTTGCTGAGGTGTGACTTTTATAATGAATTGCAAACAGACCTCCTTTGTGGTTGCGGTAATGCTTCTGCCTTTTTAGAGATGGGAAAAGGTATCACCCTACATAAGGAATAAATATCCGTGGCTGTATAAACAAACCCGTAACAAGCTGTGGCTGGAGGTGTGCCACACAACACAACACAACAGAATACGTTCAGGGTCTCCTGGGTCTGCTCCCACTCAGTTGATTTACGTGGACCCCAGGCCACATGTTTTTGCTGATGACTTTCCACTCCGGTGCGTGGCTGTAGAGACTGCAGAGACGTGTGCCAGCCCTGCCCATCACTGTACCGAGTGCCATTACTGTACGGAAGTGCTTTCAGTCATGTTTCTTAGGGAACCTGTCGGAAGGAAAAGAGTAATGTTTTATAGTATGCGGGAGCTCTGCTTTGCCAGGCTCTGCTTGGGGGAATTTGCATCGGCATATTTGAATGAATTTATGAGCCGGAAAATATTTCAGCATCCCGATGAAAAATAAAACCGTGAACAATGTTTCATTACCAGCAAAAGGGAATAAAGCACCAAATGAGTGGGAATAATTATCATTATGTTTGTAAGAGATATTTGAAGACTTTTTTTTAAAATAATGTATTTAAAAAAATAATAAAATAAAAAATAGCCACCTACTTATAATAAGTATTCATTGTAGACAATTTAGAAATTGAAGGAAAGGGGAAGGATGAAAATATTTCACCACATATTTGACCAGAGAGAAAACTGCTAATCCTTAGATATGCTTTGGTTCCTGGGAAAAGAATGCTTTTCTCGTGTTTAATTACGATGTTTAACCCTCTCCCTTGAAACCTTTAATTGCCCAAATTTGGCTCCCCTGTCTTCACTTTCAATCACTTTCATGCTGGCTGGCAGAGCTTGGGCCCCCTCCCCACAGCTGACACGGACTGAAGCTTGGTGATCCTCGCTGAGAGATGCCGTGGAGAATCTCCCAGAGGCTTCCTGGTAAAGGGAGGAGATGGCAGCACCGATGTCACCAGCATCGAGATTTTCGATGGCGGTGGCTCCGTGGGGGCTCATCACCCAACCGTTGCCATTTGTTGGACAGATCTTCACTGGCCTCACTGTTCACAGGCAGACGTGACATGGACCCATGATTGTGGCTTAAAAGGAATTCGTTTGGGGTAGACAAGAGAGTTTCGCTTCCTGATGATTGCTGTTTATGGTCAACCTAACTGGGTTTGGAATCACCCAGAGACACTCCTAGGTGGTCTTTAAGGATGTTTCTAGAGAGACTTGACTGAGGAGGGAAGGCCTGGCGTAAACATTGGCAGCACTGTCCCCAGGGGTAGGGATTCTGGAATGAATAAAAAAGAAAAACGGGGGGAAATCACCTGGTCACCAAGTTCATTCTGTTTTGTGACTGAGGACACAGTGTGGCCCGAAATCTCTTCTTCCTGTTACCATTCCTTCCCTGTGGTGGCAGATTCTACCTCACCCCCAAATCATGAACCTAAATGACTCCCCTGACACACACACACACACACACACACACACACACACACACACACACACACACACACGACACACGACGTGTTTCTCTCAATATCAAAGTAAGGAACGCACATGGCTTCAGGTCTGAGATTCTGTCACTGAGCCTGGGTTTCCCAGGGACCTTTTAACAGATTCTTCTGATGGTTTGTGGCTTGCAACCTTGCCGATACATGTCTGCTTGCTTATATTAACACACACCAAAGACATTTACAAGAAGACAAACCTGGAGTTTCTCTACATTTGATTTTCCTACTTGGTAACTTAGCACGAAGTCAACACACTTTGTAACAAACAGCTACTTCTAGTTACATACAGTAGAGTCCTGTATAGATCTTTGGAAGTCATGAACTCGACATTGTACATGTGTGCATGCATGTGTGTGTGCATGTGTGCGTGGACAAGTTCATGTGGACATGAACATGCATAGGTATGCTTGTGTGTGTGTGTGCGTGCATATGTGTGTGTGTGTGTGTGTGCGTGTGTGTAAGTGTGTGCATGTGTGCGTGCACAAGTTCATGTGGACATGAACATGCACAGGTATGCTCATGTGTGTGCGCGTGCATGTGTGTATCTAGTGTGTGTGTGTGTGTGTGTGTGTGTGTGTGTGCACTGCGTGTAACACTTGTGTACTCCCATCTGTGGAGACTTTCCTCCTCAATCACGCTCCACCTTACTTTTTGAGACCAGGTTTCTTGATGAACTGGAGTCTTCCCTTCTGCTAGACTACCTGCCACTGTCCCCACTTCGGCTGCCCTCCAGTTTCAGACGCTCGCCACTCACATTTACACAAGTGCCAGGGTCCGACCTCGGGTCCTCATGCTTGTGCGGGACGCACTTGCTAACTGAGCTGACTCTCCTGCCATACTGAAACATTCTCTAAAATCCTCCTCGCCTTCCATGGAGTCAGAGGGTCATCTCCTTTGGATCGAGTTTATTTTCTCCTGCTGGAGCCTGGCTTGTGGCTGGCCATGACCTGGGATCGTCCATTTTGGCTTCTGCATTATTCTGGTTTGGAGTTAGAAGGTTGAACTGTCCAAATACAAAGTGCCTACATAAACCATAAGGTCAGATACAAAATGAATCATATATTTGTTTTTTAGTGTAAATAGATGCTGAATACTGACCAGGACACACATATGCAGTTTTATATGACATCCCTGTGACCACCAGGCTGCTGATCCTGCTGCCCTCCCTGGGATATAGAGAGCTGTGAGGGTGTATCCCTGGGGGACAGAGAGCTGTGAGGGTGTGTCCCTGGGAAATAGAGAGCTGTGAGGGTGTATCCCTGGGGGACAGAGAGCTGTGAGGGTGTATCCCTGGGGGACAGAGAGCTGTGAGGGTGTATCCCTGGGAAATAGAGAGCTGTGAGGGTGTATCCCTGGGAAATAGAGAGCTGTGAGGGTGTGTCCCTGGGAAATAGAGAGCTGTGAGGGTGTGTCCCTGGGAAATAGAGAGCTGTGAGGGTGTATCCCTGGGAAATAGAGAGCTGTGAGGGTGTATCCCTGGGGACAGAGAGCTGTGAGGGTGTGTCTCGAGATGAATGTTTGTCACCAGTTCCCTACACACAGGATTAAATCACCAGATGCCATTTGAGGGACCAATCCTGGCTAGAAATTCCTTGATGCTTCCAGTAAATGAACAAATATGGATAGATATAGTTTCCATTTTCTGTTTTTTCCTTAAATAGTTTTTATTATTGTTGTTACTGTTGTTGTGGGGGGGATGTGGGTGTGTGTGTGTGCATGTGTGCATGAGCATACGTGTGTATGCAGGTATATGCTTGCAAGTGAGTGTGCCATTGCACTCTTACTGTAATCTGAAGACAAGACTCATCTCTGTCTACTTTGTGGGTGTCAAGGATTGAATTCAGGCCCATGTGCCTTGACACAGTAGGCCTTCTAGCCAGTCCCGTATCCTCTGTAATTTTTTAAGGCAAGTCTAAACTCTTTCTGTTGTTGACACTTTTATTCTATTTCTTCCCTTCCTAGCAGTGTGAGGAGACTGTAGACCTGTGCATGTTCCTTCCTTATCTGTTGCGTGCCACACATGCCACACACACCCAGAGACACATGTGAGCACATGCGTGAGTGCACACACGCACACACACTCATTCGATCTGTGGTTGCGACCTGGTGTCTGCTCCATGTCTTGTAGTCCTTGTCATGCAGCCCCATGCAGCACATCTCCCTGCAAACCCCTTCCCACCCATACACCAATCTCTCATTTACTCCCTTAAACTAAACACAGAAACAAGCCAAACTTTAAAGCAATATTCCAACAGGCACAAAGAACAAAGACGTGTAGCCGGCATCCCGCCTCAACTTGGAAATGCTTAGTGATTTTTCTTGATTTTCAAAATTAAGTGAAATCCATGTTCTTTGCAAGCTTCCTGCTGGTGTTTAGGTGGGAAGCCTATTCTTCCTCTGTAAGAGGAGCATAGAATGTAGTGGAAGATTCCTGCTCAAGGGCGGGGGGAGTGCTCTCTTGTTTTACAGAAAAGGACAAGAAAATCATTCTCTAAAACGTTCCCTTCTTCAGGTATTCATTAGGATCATTTGAATAATTTGCAGAAGCTGACAGGAATTGCAAAGGCTTCTGCAGGGACTGGGTGGCTCTGTGACTCAGGGGACACAACTAGCATCTCCTTATTTCTCAGCATTTCTTAGAAGAGCTGCTTGAGGGCTTTCAAGGGGAGGTACTAGAGAATTTCAAGAGCTATCTGTACTTGATTATCTCTGAGAACTTTGGGTACCCATAGAAAGAAAACAGCCAGACTGGGATAAATCATCATTTTTTTGTCATTAAAAATAAGGGAGGAAAGTCGTAAGTTCCCAGTGAGCAACTGCAGCTTAAAAGTTTCAAGGGCCCTTGGGGTGTGGGACTCAAAGCAAACATCAGGAATGACCATTTCAAAGACACACATCAAAGTATGCAGAGAGACGAGAATGACGGGTGAAGATGGGTGTGGTGGTAGTGTGTCCCTGCAGGAAGTTGAGGCAGGAGGAGGATTATGAATCCAAGTGTAGCTAGGCCATACAACCCCTCCACCCCACCCCGGGCTGGAAAGATGACTCAGCAGTTAAGAGCACTGGACACTCTTCCTAAGGTCCTGAGTTCATTTCCCAGCACCCACAATGGTGGCTCTCAACCATCTGTAATGAGATCTGGTGTCCTCTTCTGGCCTGAAGGGATACATGCAGACAGAACACTGCATACATAAAGAATAAATAAATCTCTAAAAAAGGCAAAGGAAGAGACAGACAGAGAGAGAGAGTTGAAATGGTTTGATCACTGCCTCCTTCTGTCCCTGAGACACAGGCCACCACTATCTAACACCCTCACTCTCCAAGTCCAAACCCTGATTCTCTTGTTTCTGAGATGAGTGTGTGTGAGAAGTGATACAGAGCTAAAAGCAGATGTCCCAGACTGGGGCCTTCCCTCTCGAAGGAAGCGGCCGACTCAGTAGGGAGGGCCCCTTCCTTTGTCCTTGTCCTTTGCCTGAGAACTGAGGTGTCATGGGTGGTAGAGTGGGAGAGGGTGGGATGCCTCAGGTCTAAGATTGAGGGTCCATACAGAATCAGTTCCCTAAGTGTTCTTAACCATCAAATCCCTGTTTCTAAAAGACACTTTGCCAGGGGTTGGGCTCATTGAGAACCTGTGGTCTACTTGGAACCCTCCTGACTTGCCCCACACCTAGAGAAAGTGGCATGCATTGATTTCAGGCCCATTGGGCATCTTCCTCTCTTTGCACTAGATCCATTTTCACAGGAGTGGCTGTTTCAGCTGCTCTAGAGAAAGGGACCATACAAGAAAGAGTGTCCCTGGGAAGTTACTCTTAGAATGCTGCCTCTCCTGGTCACCAAAGAAACAATTCTCTCAGTGTGGGAGCCAAATAACACACAGGGCCGAAGGACCTTGGGGACGTGAATTGGTGACACGTGTCTGTTTCAGAAAAGGTGTGTGTGCATCTCTTTGCCTGTCTGCCTGTCATCTGTTTGCTTGCTTATGTGTGTTGGTACGTGCACATCTGTTTGCATGCTCAGGAGTAAACAGGACACAGGGCAAGGAACTGCAGGACTTGGTTCTGTCCTTCTACTATGTGAGTCCTGAGGTTTGACCTCAGGTCCTTGAGCTTGACAATAAGTGTCCTCACCCACTAAGTCACCTCCTCACCTGTTGTAAAGATGCACCTTAGAGTCAGTGAAATATATTGCCCCCCAGTCTGTGACCTGTCTTACTCACACATGGTTGTTTACAGTAAGGGGACTGAGACTCAGAAGTTAACTGAGCTGGGGACACTGAGCTGATTTGTAGAAAGAACTTTTTTTGTCATGAAAGCATGTATGGACAATGTCGTATTGTACCGTGTTTTTGTGGCGTGCACATCCTTCTATGTCCATCCATCAATCTCCATTTGTGAGCTCTTGTGGACTGAGTCAACTCACTTAGGTTTGCTTTCTCTGCGGTGCTTAACACAGACCCTTCAGCTGAAGCGCTCGGCATGGATTTGTTGGATGCACCGGGAATCTGATTGTTGACTGGGGTGGCTAATTTGATAAACTAATGGCTCTTAATGAGTGAAAATGGCTTAATGTGTTATTATTCCCGGTTAATACATTTGTGTTTATTCAGGAGTCTCCTGTGAAGAAAATCTTGGGAAACTAAACTAGTGTGTGTGTGTGTGTGTGTGTGTGTGTGTGTGTCTAAAATCCTAAGACAGAGGAGAGAAACTTTGATATTGGAGCAATGATGTCAGCAAGTCATATCAGAAAGGAGAGTGCCTGGTGAACGCTTGCCTTGAACGTGTGGATGGGAAGTAAGGGGAGCGTCCGGTTCCAGTGTTCTTGTGCACCGGACACTGCTTAGATTTCATGCATTCCTGGCCTCTCCTTCTGAGACTCCACAAGGTTCCGTCTGTGTACCGTCTTTGCTCTCCTTGTCACCCAGACAGGAATAAAACGAGAGAACACAGCCATCACACCAAGGTCACTCTGCTAATAAGAGACAGTCTGCATTTGAACTTGTTCTATCTGCCTCCACCTCCTTTGAAGTGGTACCCTGGACTCACCACCCCCCAACAGATTGTAGGGTTGCCTGCTGGGTTCTCTGCCTGTACAGCTGAATGACAATAGTGCTTGGTTTGGGAGGGAAAAGAACAGGAGGACGTGATAAAGGTTGACATGGGCAGAGCCTACCGCATGCGTGCAGAATACTAATGCCTAACCCATGGGGGGCATAGCTGGAGACTTGCCAACATCAGGCAGACATGAAGCCAGCTGAGGGGCACAAATGGTATATCCCTTGGAACAGAGGTGGGATGGGTAGCTGGGGTGTCGGTGTTGGTGGTAGAATTTGAGGCAACATCTGCTCCCTGGCTGGGCTGGACACTGAGGGCCCCAAACCCTTTTCACTTTAGGCCCACCATATGTGTAGAAGGCAGGGCTGGTTTGTAGAGATCTTTTCCTGTCTTATGCTGGTTTTCATATTTATAAAACATTATTGAAATTAGAATCTGCCATTTGTTCTCCGGTTCCTAAAATCATACAGCTAAAAGCCTTACAGAATATCTGTCCTTGACATTCAAAGGAGCCTGTGAGGGTATGAGCCTAGAAAGAAAAAAAAAAATAACTCAAAACCTGAATATTTAAATATTCAGTAAATCCCAGGAGATGGATTTTTTTTTTGTTCTCAACATATCATGTTAAGTTTAAATTGCTGTTGTTGTATTCCTATTTAATTCATTATTTTGAATATATGGAAAATGGGATAACATATCAACTAGCTGCACTAAGAAAGAATGATGGTTTGGGACACGTGTTGACAAATGTTTGCCAGAGGCGACACAGGTCCTGGAGGAAAACTATACTTTAATTAAAAGCTACCCCTCTCCTATCTCAACATTTGATTGTTTGTCTTTCACGAAAGTTTAGATAATAGAGCCTGTTAATTCCGTGTCTCCCAGTGTGGTCTTCCTTCATTTACTTTTGTTAGCATGACTTTTTGCAATTTTATTTAACTGATTAGGGCCTAACAAATATTCTGAGTATTTATTGGTTCTATCAACAAACCCTTAGTAGTTGGCAAAGATACTTTACTAATGAGTATAGCTGTCTGACATGAAATTTGAAGTGTTTTAAGGTTATAGGGTGAGATGAGATATATGAATAAGTGGAAATACACACACACACACACACACACACACACACACACACACACACACAAGACTATTCAGTTTCACAAACGGCATTCACTTTTGTTTCAGAGAATTAGGGTAAGTACACTCTACTGCTCAAATGAGTGTCAGCCAGGCACTGGTTGAGGAGTAAAATGCAGATGCTCTGTGTCATACATAGCTGTGACACATTTTAAATGTCTTGTGGCTCTTTAAAAACAAAATGGAAACAACCTTAAACAATGTGTAAGATAATATTAAAATTAACATGTATTAATATATTATATAATGAATATATATAATTATATGTAGTTAAATTCATCCATATGCCACATTGCAGAGACAACTGCATTTTTAAATATGTGTCATTTTTCCTGTTATCAGCTACATTTGTGGAGGTGATTATTTATATATTTTTATACAGTTATGAGTACATTTTTATTAGAATTTAAAAGAAAAACACCTTGGGGCAGGCAAGCTGTAAACCTCAGACACTTCCAAGAGGAAGAAAATGCAGGAGAGAAAGAAGAAACAGCCATGGTGTTTGGGTCAGCACAGGGATCATTCTCATGCTGGGAACCTTAGAGAGAGGATGAAAAGCTCGCTTAGGCTCTGGCCAGCACCCTAAAGAAGGAGACAGGAGAAAGGAAACAACGTTGAGCCGTTTAGACCCAGGCCTCAGAAGGGTAGAGGGACCCCACCAAACCCCACCGTTCCTAGCGACCTTACTTTATATCCGTTCATATCGATGTGTGTTTATATTTCAGCTTGATTCTGTTAGGAAGTCTCAGTTTTCTTACCTGTCCTATGAAGTTCTTACAAAGGATTCCACCTGGGAGCATTTTTGTTTGTTTGTTTTAATACGATGGCTACAGAGTAGCTCCTGGATTAGGTAAACTCACAGATACCTTTGGAAAGGCTAACATCCCCAAAGTATTCCCAGGAACTTCCTCCTAGACATACGCACTTCGCATCGTAGACCTTCCCGTGTTCCAGAGAATCAAATGCAGATTCCTTGCTCTCTCTCAGTCTGTGAACACTGTGAACGAATTAGAATTTCCACGGCATTCTAAAATAGCAGCAAAAGCGTCCTTGCGAGCATCTCTGGTCTTTCTCCAGCAGCTCACAATCTCATCCGGTCTACGGCGATTCCTAAAGAGCCCGTTCTGTGTCACAGTGAGAGTGTGACTGTCCTGTGGACCCAAGGGAAGCCTTTAGGAGCCTTTTCTTGGTTTGTTTCTCTTGCTCCTACTTTCGCCTTTGAGGCAGAGCCTCTGCATACAGGGAATGGCCTTCGTGGACCACACCACTGCTGATCTATTTTGTAGTGCCATCCACATCTCTGCCTGAGCGGGGCTCAGAACACTTGTCTGCAGCCTCTGCTGACACTTGACCCTTTCCTGAGCTGTGTGGAGTGCAGTTGCCTGGGGAGGAGCGCCTACTAGAAGAACGTTCTGCGGCCAGGAAAGAATCCTAGCTTGAACTTGTGGTGGTGGCACACGCCTTTACTCCCAGCACTCAGGAGGCAGAGGCTAGCAGATCTCTGTGAGTTTGAGGCTAATCTCGCTCACACAGTTCCAGGTCAGCTAGGGCAAAGCAGTGAGACCCTGCCCGAAATAATAAATGCCTTTCAACCAGGTTGCAAAAGCGCTTTCTGGGGGTCTCCTGGGCAAGGCTACTGGCCTTGGATCTCTGCTCACCATGTCTTCACAGTTGTGGGGGGCAAATCCAGCCAATGTGTGGGAAGTACTTCCATCTTGCTCCCCGGTGCTGAGGATAGGTTGGTCCTCACTGCAGGGGGTCACTTCTTGATGGCTGTGTTCTCTCCACATGCATCTGTGTACAGCCAGCTTTGGCTGTAAACTTATCTCTGTGGCTCTTAGCAAATGCATCCTTTCTGGTCACCAACTTGTTTTTCCCAGCTGGCATGCATGCCACATGCATCGTTCTAAGTCCTTGCCAGGGGTCAATTCTGGGTTGTTCTCCCCAGGAGTTCTTGTCTCCATCCCCTCTGAAGATCTTGGAATTTTACACCAGTATGAGCAGAGGAGTTCAGCTGACTGATCTGTTTCCTTCCAGGCTCAGACAACAATGTGAGCCCCTCTGGCTCCTGCTTTGGAAGATGGCACAGCAGAGCTGACATCAGACAAGGCTTTTACCCCTTGCTCAGTCCCCAGGTGATATGGGGCCACTCTAGAGACAGCACCTGGAGGACCACTGAGTGGGGGCAAAAAGAATAGAACCAACATGAATTCAAGCAAAACAGTTTCTCCCGTCTCTCAGGAACGCCTG
>JANBXA010000429.1:7037500-7180000 GCA_030556225.1 Cricetiscus sungorus
TTTTCCGGGTGCACTTTCATGACCTGGAAAGACAGCTCCCAATGCCTACCCAACCTTGTTAGGGGTCTGTTTCCCAGAGAGCCTGAGGGTGTTCACCTCATTTTGTTTCTGAAACTTCCAAATATTGCCAAGCCATGCGCTAAGACTTCTATCCTCCAGCAAAACAACTGTGCAGTAAAAGTGGCTGTTGCACCAATCCCCCAGTAAGTGCAAACGGAATGTGGTCCATAGCTTAGAAGTGTTGATTAAGAAGTGACAGTGGAGGTTCTTGATAACAAGGGAAGGGTGGGAGTTGTTTGGAGACCTGCCAGGCTCTGGCAATTAATTCTGCTCAGGAGTCAGCAGGATGCCCTGCTGTGGCTTGCAGACTGAGTGGGCAATTTGCTTCCCAGATTGCCTGGGAGTTGAGTTGAGTCTTGAATTTTGGAGATTTTTTCCCTATCTTGTTTGCATAGACTTTCTAAGGCAATCATCATATCATATAGAAAGAATCCAGGCTGAATAATGAGTCTTCATTTTTGGGGAGTGACATACGAAGTGGTAATGTCTCACACCAGGGCCCTCTGTTGGATAAGGCATGGTGTCTGGGAGAAACACTGTCTGCCCTTATAAACAACCCCACTAAACTAATTCCCCCTCCTTCTAAAGCAGTAGGTTTGCATGTGGCTTTTTCAATCAGCCTTGGGATCAAGCATCAGGTAGCCCTCCCAAGCCCTCTTCGCTTTAGCAGAGAGAGAGAGCAGACTGATTGTACTAATCAGACATGAGACTCATGAACTCTCCAACCCTAGCTGAGGAACCATGGGGAACTGATGGTTTCTAGGGGAATTAGAGTCAGTTTTCTTTTTAAGGGCGTGGTCTCTGATAGGTTGGCCACACTCCAGTGGACATGCCTATACTCTGAGTACACAGGCACAAATTAGACTCAGTGGGTAATTAAAAATCAAAGAAGGCATGGGGTTGGTAGAGTGTGGGGAGGTGAGCATGGATCTTGTAAGAGTTAGAGGAAGGGGTAAATATGGTCAAATACATTGTGTGCATATATGAGAGTCCTAAGGAATTAATAAAAACGTATTTTAAGAGTCAAGGTCAGGGAGGATTGCTGCACATCAGGTCTTCTGAACACAACTGCACACAGGAACTCGCACACAGCCGTTGTTGCTTGCGCACGATCTACACAAGATCAAGCCAGCCACCATTCCATTACCAGTGGGAACAGGGCTCCAAAGCCCCACCTCTGGTTCAGGAGTGATTGACAGTTTAAAGTTGCTGGGGTAAGGAGAATGTCAGTTTTCTCCAGGTTCGGGCGGATGATCCTATGTGCATATACATACAACAGCATTGACTGGATTCAGCGGGTGTCTCGGGGTTTCTATTGTCTGATAAAACACCATGACCAAAAGTGACTTGGAAAGGAAATGGTCGATTTCCACTTACAGGCCACACTCCGCCACTGAGGGAACTCGAGGCAGAACTCAGGCAGGACCTGCAGCAGAAGCTGTGAAGAAATGCCTCTCCCTCGCTTGCGCCCCAAGGCTTGCTTGTTGGGTCTGCTTTCTTGGTACTAACTAACCACAGAGGCATTGGCCCTCTCATGTCAATCAATAACAAATACCAATCTGATGGAGTCGGAGTCACTTCTCAATTGAGGTCCCTTGACTCTAGCTGCTGTCCAGCCGACAAAGCAACTATGCAGGACAGCAGGCATGATGTCAGAGTAGGCTGAGGCCACAGGGTTTCAGGATGGAGTTAGGGGCAGTAAGGGTTGACATGATAAAAGTACATTGTAAGCATGCACAACATTCTCATTATCACTTTTAGACGAAAAGAGGTTATGTAGCCAAAGGTGAGCGGCTTCCCGAACTGTACAGAAGCAGGGGCAACTCCTATATCGGTGTTGAAAGCAAGAGGTATCAAAATTCGGGGCAGTGTACAGTAGGCTAGGGGATTTACCAGATCAAGGATGAACATGCAATTAAATCTCTGAGCCACTTAGAAAAAGTGTTTAACCATTATTACCAACAAAAATAAGAAGTCTTTGTGTTAAAACCATGGAAAACTTTGTGCATGACCAACATCTGTTTACTCTAAATATTGTTTTACTAAGATATAATTATATCACTTTTTCTCTAAACCCTCCCATGAGAAACAGTCTACATGTCAGCAGTTCTGTGCCCTTCAAAAACTGTAGATGGCATGAGAGGAGCTGGGTAGATTGAAGATACCAATGGAATACAATACACGATCCTGGATTTTAGCCAGAGGAAACCCAAACATGTTTGGGGCAGAGTATGTTACTGTGGTGTTTAGTGAAATTTGAATGCACAGTGTGTATGTTTATCATAATGTAAGATTGCTGCCGGATTCCTGAATTCAGCAACTCACGTGGGTTATGTAAAAGGATATGTCACTCTGAAAAGACAGGTCTTAATATATTGGGAGAAAAGGATCAAGGTGTTCAGCAAAATGGCAACAAATGTGCCTCCTGTGTATGTGTGTTGTATTTGTGTATACACATATATCGAGAAAGCAAGGGAGACCCAGTGCAGTCCAGGCAAGGGATCCATTGAATCATTTCTAATATATCCAGCACTCTGTGCAGCCACTCTGTAGACTTGAAGGGTTTTGAGGTAAACGTTACAAAAGAAGCAGAGGAGGCAAGGGAATGGGAGACGGGAATGGTGGCACGTTCAGAGGCATCTGTAGACCAGGTCTTCAGTCTGCTGCACAGGTGTCTCAGACACCTCATCCTGGCTCGTGTGACACTCTGGACCTTTGTTAGTTATCCACATGTTCCTCTACAATCTGGTGAGTGGGCAGAAGGAAGGGCCTGCTCAGCCTTGCCCCTGCAGAAGACTGCAGAGGAAGGGACCCAGGGCACCTCTGTAGGAAGTTTCCCTTTTCATTTAAAGACTCTATGCATTATGGTTCTACAGATGCTTCTCATCAGTATGGACTCCCTGGAGACAAGCCACTGGCTATTTCTTCGCTTAATGTTGCTGTGGTCCAACTAACCAACCCAACCAATCGTGGAGGTCTTCCCTTTTTGTGATAAGTCCAACCCATCTTTCATCCTCCTTACCTAGTCTTTGATTTGTAAGAATATTCTACACAAATATTCTCTCCTCCCACAAGTGGCTGCTTAGAGAACAGTGAAGGGCAACCATATTCAAAGCTAAAACACCTGAAAATTGCCTTTACCAATTGTACAGTAGTTACTGTAATCAGGAAAGGTGGGTATGAGATTGGGGGGGCAGTAGAGAAAGTAGTTGTCTAAGAGATTGAGACAGCAATTTCTCTAAGCATTCTGCAACCCTGGGGACATTTGAAAGTCTGCACAAGTAAAGGACATAATTGATGAGCTACATTTTATTAAGAGCCAGCTAGGTTTAGCAATGGTAGTTTTCATTTCTGTCTATGTGGTGCTGAAGAATTGAATTCCTTAAGGCCATGCTAGAAATGCATCCAATCCATTTTGCGCTCAGAGGAACCCCTCAAGTGCTTCCCATTCACTATCTTCCTTGTGATTAGTAGTTTCCTCCTGAAGCCCTGACAACTATGACTCTTTAGATGTACATGGTAGAGCTTGGGAGCTGACCAAGTATATTGTTCTTAAGGAACTGTGCTGTTACTCACTCTCAAAACACCAACTAGCACACTGGGTGTGCTTTGAATAACTGCATAGATCTACCAGAGGTGTACATCTTTAAGTGTGATCCTGGAGTATGAGCTGAATACTTACATCCCACCACTTCCCAAGAGATAGTAGGTATTCAGGAAGTGGTGTAGCCATTTATTAGGCTAATTTTGTTTATTTTGTATAATTCTTTCTGGATAGTTTTTGCTTTGTTTGGTAGTAACTTTTTATTGTGTTTTTCTTGTGTTACCTTTCCCAGAGAGATATGAATAGATACCCATTCACACTCAGACAGGTTACCAACAACAGGTCTAACTTGGTGAACCAATTTATTTATTGGGTTGAGTTGTATGAACACAGGTGAGGTGTTCTTTTCTACAAGAACATGGATAATCCAAAAACCAGATGGATCACTGCAAAACCCCACTCCATCCTAAATGATGACCTCATGGAAGCCAAATCATGGAGACACCTTCTGGTTCCAATATACTTGATAGTTTCTCAACATCCTCAGCAACCAGAGGAAACAAGCAGGAAAGAGTAATGTCTAGGAACTCAGGTGTGGGTCCTGTGACCTTCCCTTGCACTACTATAAAATATTTAAACCACTTTTGTCATTACCATGTCATTACCATAGCTATCATTGGAATCTTCAGCTATTTCACTGACATGGATGCCAGGCCAAAGTTATCTTTAATCCAAAGTGATGATGGCATGATCATGTCAGGCTGGAGGAAAAAATCACAATGAAATAGTATTTTGTGAGAAAGGAAGTATTGGTTTGTGATGGGATGGAGTTTCTCAGACCTTGTTTTCCTACTGCAGAGAGTTGGAGCAATGGTGTTTGAGGGAACCCATGACTGGCCCTCCAACATCTACTTCATTTCCCCATTGTTTCTGTCTAGAAATGCCCACTTCACTCTGTTTCTTATAGACTTCTCATTTGCTTCCTTATGGGAGATGTTATTCTGTAAATATGTTTCTCATACTGGTTAATGAAGAAAGCCCTGTTGGCCAATAGGAAAGCAAGATAAGCAGGGCAAGGAGACAAGGAGGAGGAAAGAGGAAGTAGTTAGGAGGAGTAAGCATGGAGAGATCAGAGAGGTAGCCGCTTTGGCTGGTAAGATGAGACCACGTGGAAATACTTAGAATAGTAGAAATGGGTTAATATTTAAGACAAAGCTAGCTGATAAAAAATGATAATAACTGGCCAACAGCATTGTATCAGATACAGAGTCTCAGCGTGTTACTTGGGGGCTGGCATGGCGGCGGGACCGACCAGCAGGGAAAAACATGCCTGTAACAGCTTCCTACTTCCTGTTATGAGCAGTTTTCCCATCAGCCTGGTCCCACAGCTGTGTCAGCCCCAAATAACACACAGAGATGCTGATTTAGATATAAAACTGTTGGCCTTTTACTAGTGTTTCTTATTGGCTAACTCTGTCTTAAATATTAACACATTTCTATTAATCTAAGTGTTTCCACGTGGTCTTATCTTACTGGAGAGAGGGTCCAAACCTCTTCTCTCTCAAGTCCCTACATCTTGACTCCTCTCTACTACATCTCCCAGAATCCTCCTTGCCTCCTAGTCCTCCCTATCTTGCCTTCCTTTTTGCCAACAGTGCTCTTTATTCATTAACCAATAAGAGAAATGTATTTATAGAATGACACCTCCCATCATCTCCTCTTTTCTGTCTAAAATAAAAGGGTTTTAACTTTAACATAGTAAAGTATATAACAAAATGGTTATCAAATAAGAACTATTGTTAACAATATTTAGTCTATTAACATTTAGCAGGATATAAAGAAACTATTCCATCACCTATCCCATCTTTGTGAGTTTAAATTCTTATATATAACTTATCGCTAATCCTAACTAAGGAGAACTATAACCATAACTATCTGTCTTCAACTCCATCAAAGACCACAGAAGGATAATATATAAATTCTAGAAATGACAGAGACATCTTGCTACCTGGTCAATCACCCAAAGTTCTGTAATGTTCTATCTTCAGCCTATAGGCCATAGTGTGTCTGGCAGATTCCTTAGCAAAGGAAGAAACTTTAAACTGTCCACCTGTATTGGCAGTTTGTCAGTCACTTTTCTCTGTGTCCTGTAGACTGTCTGGCAGACTCTTCCATGAAGCAGGAATCCTATAGCAATGTCCATCTTGTATCAGCAGTCACTTTCCTGTGGGTCCTGCATGTCCATTTCATACAGCATAAAGTCAAACAGTCCAGACAAGAGCAGTATCTTGCTTAAATGGCTAGTCTTGCCATATTGGAAGCAAAGTCCGTAATGAGTTTCTTTTTCCTTTCTGATGCAGATGGTGTTGTTAGAAGCAGTTATGTCTCACTGTCAAGAAAAACCCTAAACCATTTTAAATCACATATTCTGTAGGTCTTTGAAAAGTTTGAAAAATATCCATTTCATATGTATCTCTGACTATCTAGAAATTCTAACATAACTCTAAGTTTTGACTATTATAGGTAACTATCTATAATCTGTATTAAATTTTACATTACACTTTTAAATGAGCTATATAAACACAATGCCTAAACAAGAGGAGAAATATATATATATATATATATATATATATATATATATCACAAAATTGACCTTAAATTGTATCAATAAATGAAAATCCATTCCAAAACAAAGTATTAATTTCTATACCATAATCCATTTTTTACCTTTACAAAGAGATTGGTTGTAATCATTAAATATTTATAACCAACTCCATTGAAATGAAAACAAATATTTATAAACAATATTTGGGAATTTTCGTGTGTTTTTTGGTAGGGGGTGCTGCCTTGGGGATCCTGAGAAGATACAGATATGCTGGCTATAGTGGTCTGCAAGGCTGCCTTGTCCCAGCTGTTTTGAATGTTGAATCACCTGGGACACTGTTTCAAGGGGTCTTGTTTGATCAAACCATGTTAGTCTGGAAGGAATCGATAGCTTTTTATTTTTTGTGGAAACAAAACTAGAAATTCTTTTCCCCAGTAATCTGTCTTTAAACTTAAATTTTGAAGTCAAAGCATTTTTAAAATAAATAAATTGGATTAATTTAGCAGCATTGATAACCAAGTATATTTTAGTAGTTGATCCTTTCTTAGCAATTGAGCAATTCAAAGACAACACAATGACATATATAGCATATAGTATCCAGACTCTCTGTATTTTTTTTTATTTTACTCTTTTTTTTTCTTATTTTTCCATTTATTGAGACAGGATTTCTCTGTGACTTTGGCTGCCCTGGAATTCACTCTGTATACCGGGTTCACTTTGAAATCACAGAGATTTGCCTGCCTCTGCCTCCTGAGTGCTGGAATTAAAGGTGTGTGCCACCACACCCAGCTACTCTCTTTCATTCTTTTTAAACCACTTTATCCTGTTTCTTTTTCTCTCCCAAGCCTACATATATTTTAAAGCACACCGTAAACCTTTAGAGGTTTTTCTTCATTTTAATCTGTGTTTACTATAAATCTTTATCTTTTTTTGGCCACGAGTCTTGTATTTGTTAAACAACATTGCTTTTCAGTATGGCAGGGGTATGTTTACTGCCAGCAGTCAGAGCTGTGCTCACCGCCTTGGTCTATGCTGTCATCAAGCAGCATGCTGCCAGCTAGGAGATGTGGTTACTGCCACGGCCAGCTGCTCGTACACACCATTGAATTGTTAGCAGGGCTTCTTTAAACACCTTTGTGGTTTTTTGCCACTTATGTAGAGTCAGGAAGACTCCCTTAAAGGAGCCTTGTAAATCTCTGCTTGTCTCTAGCAAAACAGAGCCCAACCAAGAAAAATGCTGCTACCAAGAAGCCTTGCTTGACTCTGTTTTTTGTTTCTAAACCCCTTTTGAAGTTTTTGTCAAGTTTTAAGTGGAAATTTTTAGCACCCATGTTGTAGGTGCCATTTTTGTTATGAGCAGTTTCTCTGCCAGCCTGGATTTAGGGAGAAATCAGTTATAACAAAAAGAAATGACTGCCAGTAGGTTCCCATTCCAAGGATGCCTCCGGATGCTATCTGTCTCTGACCAGAAACAAGCCAGAACGTGCTGGGGTCCACGACCCCAGACCTAGTTCTCTCAGGTCACATCCACACCTGTTCTCACCCTCAATGGGCGTGGTCAGTGCAACAGGTGTGGGCGGGGTGCATATCTCACTACAATTCCCCTTTTAGTCTAAAGAAATATTTAGGCTTGATACAAAACTATATACAAAGACAGTGAATGTCAAGTATGCTCTAAGAAAAGGAAAATTAAGGACAAACAAATTTAAAACCTACAACTTCCAAAAGCAGAAAGTGCTGCCTTGAAGATTAGGTCACAGCCCCTGTCTTAGTGTTAGGATTGCTGTGACTGGTGGGAACACAGCGTGATGGTCCTTACACCCACAGATCTCCAGAGAAACCAGGAATGTTAAACATACAGAATTGTCTTTTCAATGCGATAGATGTAAAAGTCCTGTTCTTTCATCCAGAGAGCTGGGAATTGAAAGTGATTAATATTCTTGTGATCTGATCTGTGTTATTTGTTGGACTAGGCCATATCAAGCTCCTACAACCAGGACCAGGGGTGGCAAGTAATCTAAATGACTTTTACAGCCAGGGACTTACAAAGCTTTCACAACCGGTACTAAAGATAACACATAGTCTAAATGATCCTTACATTATCTGTATCCCCAGAGGCTCCACCAAGCCCCCACAACTAGGGCCCCGAGGTGGCTAATAGCCCAGATTACCTCTATGCTATCTGTATGACTGAGAACAGACCAGGCCATTCCTTTGGCCCTTAATCTATATGAGATGACTCTAGCTCATGTCAGGTAGACAGCACAGCCTCCGTGCCATTAATCAAGACACTTTGTTGACAATTCCCTCTTCCCCAGTGCCTGTGTAGCATGGCTTAAGTGGGCAACTCACACACAGTGCTTAGTGTAAAATGTGTGCTCCAATCTTATCAATATTCTCATTCAGAATTGAGGTGTTTTTAAAACTAAGGTCTCTGCTTCAAAACAGAACAATTTGTGTGGCCTTTATTGTCACGAGAATAATATGTTGGATCATAATGAAGAAATTTTTGCCTTTCCACCATGTCAAAATTTTTTGAATGGTGGCCAATTCACAGGACATATTGGTCTCATTTGGCATCAGTTTGCCAAAGACTTTTGATTCCCTTGATAGCTGGCAGAAGCAAAAAGGATATTTGAATAGGATTTCTTTATTTTAATTGAGAATATTTACTTTTTAAGAATTTCATTCATAAGTATGATATTTACATCATTTCCACCCCTCTCTCTCCACATCATCTTCTCCCATGTCCTTTCCCACTCTGTCTCTAATTCATGACTTGTTGAACTTTTCGTTAGGCCACCAGCCAGCTCCCAAATAATGACACAGAGATGTTTTATTATGAAAGCTTAGCCTATAACTTAGGTTTGTTCCTAACCAGCTCTAATAACTTACATTAACCCATTCTGTCATATACTGCCCATCCTGTTTCCTGTGTGTCTCCTCGTGTCTCTGGCATGCCTACATTCCTCCTCCTCTTCCTTTCTCTCCCAGGAAAATCCTGCCCATACCTCCTGCCTAGCTATTGGCTGTTCAGCTTTTTATTGCACCAATTGCATCTTTACACCTTCAGACAATGTACAAATATCCCACAATGACTTATTCTATAATTATTATTATTACACATAACACACACAACCTGCTGTGTTCACTTATGTGTGCACATATTTAGAGCTGACCACTTGGGATTATATAACATATCAGGGGCCTCACTTTTAGAGAATACTGATTTTCCTTCCTTATTGATTGCCCTGTAGCTCTTTATTTAGAGAGGGAGACTTGTGAGTTTTCCCTCATCTATCTTGATACATTGACTGCTGTTGTCATTATGTAGGTCTTGTTTTGATGACAATGTTGACATATCTAGAAGACAGTTTTTTAGCAGCAGGCATCCTGGCCCTCTAGATCTTACAATCTTCCCTCCCCTCTTCTGCGGGTTTCTTTGAGCCTTGGGTGTGAGGTTTACATTTGGGTTGGGCACCCTGTGGCCACTTTTTCTCTGTATGTTATACAATGCTGGGTCCCTGTAATGGCTTCTATCCCCAAAAGAAGTTTCTTTGATGAGGAGTAAGACTTAACTAACTTGCCATTACTCTCATGTTACACATTGCACACCACACAGTATCTGTCTGGCTGTCTATCACTTGTTTATCTATCATCTACCTATACATCATCTGTCTGTCTGTCTGTCTGTCTGTCTGTCTATCATCTATCTATCTATCTCTCTGTCTATTACTTGTCTTCATTACAGAATGACGAGAAAGGGTAAATAAGCTGCAACAGAGTCCAAAGAGTTATAGAGACTTCTAACCTAGAGGCAGAGGATGGGAGCTGGTAGGGATGGGGGGCAAATCTCTGAAGGGCATCAGCTAGCCACCACTGTTAGAAGGCTGCCAGAGACACATCAGCTGAGTCAGGCCCTATGATAAGAGCTGAGCTGCAGAAGTGGCAGGTGGGATCATCCTGGCAGAGGGCAAGGGGCAGGACCAGGTCCAGATGGAGACCGATGGAGTGAACCTTTCGTAGTCCATGTCAGTAGTGGGAGCCAGATTGAGCTGAAGCCCCTGGGGTAGTTTGGAGTTCTCTGCCAGTGCCTTGACACACACACTGGGTGACCAGGGGAAAGGTTGACAGGGCAGGGTAGTTGAAAATGATGGTGTTAGATGTCCTTCCTGAATGAGGTTTAGCTTTCTTTGGTCTGTTGCATTCAATAAATTTCTTAGGTCTGGTTTCTCTGGAATGGTTTAATATGCTGGTGTGTTCACACAGTTTCAGTTTACTGTGATGCATTTCTTGGGTGGTTCTCTCTTACTTGTAGGAGTATTTATCAGTCTGTGCTTCATGGGTGGTGCCAGATAGAGGTACCATTTACTTATAAACCAAGACACGAGATAATCCCCATTCCCAAAATAGAACAAAGAAACCGGCGTATTAAACGGAGTCTCTGAAGGCCTGACACAACCTGAAAAACACCATTTACACAGCTTGGAAGGACTTAGAGCAGGGCACAACCAAGTCTCAACACAGCAACACTTCATTCTGCAAGGCCATGTGCAGTGTCACAGGTGTACCCTGCTCAACTCCGCTAGGCACTGCGTATGCAGTGATCGATCACAACTGTCCAGCCTTTTGACACCACAACATTACATTGTCACCTATGAAGTTTATATGAGAACCATGCAATTGAGTTACTGAAACAGACACAGAACTCACCCCTCATCTTTTATGCAAATTTGCTTTGGTGTGTTTTGGGTTACAGCTATGGATACTCCCAATCATACGGCTTGTGGATCATGGGTTGAACATGCCCAATATATAGATATCTGACGTGTGGAACACAGCTTGTTAATACTTATAATGTCACCCTTTAAATAAAAGGAAATGCACAATAGGACCAGGATCAAATGCTCCCATGGCTTTCACACTCATTTTACTTGTTAATGTTAAAAAAAAAATGAAATGATGAATATGGAAATAGGTGACTCAAGCTGATTAGATGGGAGTAACGTTACTCACTCAGGAAGACCTTCTCTCCTGCCTAGAGTCTGGAATCTGATGTTAAAATGACTCCATTGGTCAGATGAGGGGATGAGGGAATGCATTCTAGCCATCTGCTTCCCTTATGTCTCAACTCTTGATTTTTAGAGTAATCCATGAGACCTACTGAAAAGGAAAACTCAGTTTAGGGGCTAGTTGAAAAGGGGGTGAAATGGCATGTCCAGGAAAGTGGGTGGGTGTCCACTTATGCCTGATCACATGACACAGCATTTAATCTCCTGCTTGATCCTGGGTGGTCAGAGTGACTGCAGATGAGATGAGATGACAAAAGGACAGAGCTCTGAATTTAAGCCCCGTGGCCTCCACTCTGTAACTTCTGAGGGCGCTTGAGATGTTTTGCAACCAAATTGCTGTTTTAGTCCCACGTCAGGGGTGATGATTAGCATATTTATTGGGTAATGATGAGCTATCAAATTGTTAAACACTGGTCAGAAATCTTTTCCTTGCCTATCCCACGGTGAATAGCCTACAGCCAAACAGATGGCTCTCTGTTCTGCAATGCCAAAGGCTTGTTGGAAGGTTCCATCTTTGCCCTTGACCCAAAGCAGATGGAAATGAGGGTTTAGGGAGGAAAAAAAACCAACCCGAGAATGGGAAAATCAATTCACATAATCAACATGGGCTTTTTATTTGGATCAGGGAGCAGATAAACAGCAAGACTAAACAGCACTGTCGCCCCAACCACTGGGGAAAAAAAGCCCAGAATTCTGATGTGGGGAAACCATTTACAACGTTTGGCATGACAAGACAACACAGCAATTTAAGGCATAGCATCTGGAATCAGGCTGTCTTTATCTCAGCCTCATGACAGACAATCTTTCAATGCAGTGTCTAAGATCAAAGAGTGTTATCATTGCACACAATTCTACAAGGTGCCTGGATGGTCGTTCTGGTGTGAGTAGAGTCAGGCAGGCCCCTCGTCTGAGTTCTACTTCTGTGTGTTGTTTGTTGGCTTATTGGGTGGTAGTCCCTAATCTAGGATGGGTTCAATTGAACTCTTCTCTATTCAGAACTATTCTGTGGTGGGCTGTCCCAGGCCTGGCCTCATGGCAGGCTCAGTGCTTCTAGAGACAAAGGAGAAGCATGCAAAGGTCTCCCAGGGTGCTGATCTCTTATGTTGAAGGTATAAGTGACTTACATTGATGCAACAAAGAAAGAAACAGGCACTGTCTTCTCAAGATTAGAAGACCTACAGGATCACATTGCAAAAGTGTGGCTTTAATGAAAATTGTGGCCATTTTTGGAAGTAATTGTGGCCATTTTTGGAAGTAATATACTGTTTTACTATATCAACTCTTTAACAATGGATATTTAATTTTAAAAACATTTTATATATAAAATTGAAATAGTAATCCTACCCGTCTCAAAGGAACGTTCTACATGTTATGTGATATGTTTGTGAAGAGATTAGCCGTCTGACTAGACATGCAGTGAACTCTTGTGAAGGCTTCCTTAATACTCTGTAGTTAATTTCTCTCTTCCAGAAACCAGATTGTTTAGCAGACAACTCCTTGACCTAGAGTTACTCTTCATCTTATATGGGCTAAATCAATAGGCCATTTAGCTTTTTTCTAGCATTTCCTAGATATTTGGGCTCCATCTTTGTATTGGTCATGTTGCTTCAGCTAGGTTGGTATCATGTTTATTCTTGTCGTGCTAACACATAACAGATGCTCAGTAACACTGGCTGAATAAAATTGTGTGTTTGTGTGTGTGTGTGTGTGTGTGTGTGTGTGTGTGTGGTATGATATGTGTGACCATGGATACATGCATGTCACAGCACACGCATGGAGGTTTGAGAACTACTTTTGGGAGTTTGTTCTCCTATTCTACTACAGGTTTCTACAATCTAACTTAAGCTGTCAGTGTTACATGGCAAGTGATTTTACCCATGGAGCCATTTCACTGGCTCTGTTTTGTTTTGTGAAACGGGGTCTCATGTTTTCTCAAGCTGGCCTCAAACACTGTATAGTTAGGGATGACCGTGAACTTCTAATCCTTCTGCCTCTACCTCCCAAGACTTATGTCAACAGTTCCAGTCTGAAGTACTGAGCATTGAACCTAGAACATTGTATATACTATATACAGGGACCTGAATGTTTTGCTGGTGTTAAGCATCTATGCCATGGAGTCTGTTGCTTATGTATTGCACTCTTACCAAGTTGAACAACCTGTTAATTGATGGCTTTACTTTATCAAATTAAGGGTTATTTTTGATCCATGGGATTTGACTCATCCTGTCTCACTCTACTCCCTGGACCCCCTAACCTTTAGAGAGCCTTACAATTCATGGGTATACTTAAAACTCTCTATAGCATGGGAATTTAAACTGAATGAGATGCCCAGGCAAAATGAAGTATTTTCTGTCTCTTTATATGTGCACACTCATGTCTACACATATTTTTGTATGCACACGTAGGTGTAATTTTATTTTCCACATGCATATCACTGCTTTGTGTCACATTTGTCTGCCTACCTCATGATGTGAATGGATTGGATCTATTAAAGGCAAAACTCAATTTAACTGATTGCCCTTACAGAAGCTTCCTTTTCAGTGGGCAGTAGCTGACAGGAGAGATACATAACAGAACAAAACACTGAGAATAAGAGACCAAGTGTGCAGCCCTCAATGGGACACCCTGCCTGGACAAAACACTGAGAATAAGAGACCAAGTGTGCAGCCCTCAATGGGACACCCTGCCTTCAGACAAACAAGCCCCAGGGAGCGGTGGAAGAGGAGGCAGACAAATTGTGAGAGCTGGAGGACGGAGGATGGAGCTCTGTGAAATGCTGTCTCTGAGGACATGGCATGGCTGTTATACTCACGAACTCACTGCAGCAGTGGTTATGTGGACAAGGCACAAGGTCAAGCCTGGCAGCATCCCAGTACAGACTGGGGAGACAATCTCCAGGCGCCGTGCTTTGCTGGTAGTTGATAGAGGCTAGGAAAAGGAGAATGAATGGTTTCTGAAGTTGCCTGCCCACAGGCAAGATTCCCGTGTGCCAATGGATGGCCATCACACCCCCACACCCCACACCCCACCCCCCCACCCCCCCACACCCTCACACCTTCACACCCTCACACCCCCACACTCCCACACCCCCACACCCCCACACCCTCACACCCCCACACCCTCACACCCCCACACCCCCACACCTCCACACCTCCACACCCCCACACCCCCACACCCCCACACCCTCACACCCCCACACCCACATACCCCCACACCTCCACACCCTACTCATATGGACAGAACTACATGGACTTAATAGGTTGTGTGTGTGTGTGTGTGTGTGTGTGTGAGAGAGAGAGAGAGAGAGAGAGAGAGAGAGAGAGAGAGAGAGAGAGAGAGAGAGAGAGAGAGAGAGATTTGGGAGGGTATGTGTTGGAAAAGATGTGAGAGGAATTTGAGGACAGAGATCAGAGATGGGGGATAAATACGTTGACCAAGGTTTTTTTCCAGCCAGGTCCAGCAATGCTTTAGTCACAAATAAACACACAGAGGCTTATATTAATTATAAACTGTTTGGCCAATGGCTCAGGCTTCTTATTGGCGAGCTCCCTCTTAATTACTAACCCATAACTATTAATCTACGTATTTCCACATGGCCTTATCTTACCAGAGAATGCCTGCGCATCCTACCTTTCCAGTAGCTACATGCTGTCTCCTCTCTGCCTTCCTTTTCCCAGCATTTCTTCTTTTCTGTCTAAATAAAAGGAAGGTTTTAACTTTAACACAGTAAAATTATATATAACAAAACAGTTACCAAGCAAGAATTATTATAATTACAATATTTAGTCCATTAACCTTTGACACAATACCTAAATAAAAGTAGAAATATACATACAACAAAATTGGCCTCAAATTTGTATTAATAAACCAAAATCCATATAAATACAAAGTATTCATTTCTATCTCATATTCCTTTTCTTTTCCTTAGAAAGACTGGCTGTGATCATTAACCATTTATAACCAACCTCATTGAAATGAAAACAAGCATTGATAAACAATATTTGGGAATGTGGGCCTAGTTCTCTCCAAACTGTTTCCTGCTGTTTGGAGGCATTGTCAGTCCCAAGAGGATCCTGAGAAAACCCGGAAACCTGACCAAATCCTGGCTCTAATAGTCTGAGCCTACATCATGGTAGTTGTTTCGAATGTTGGATCACCTGGGCCACTGCTTCAGGGGGTCTTGCTTGATCAAACCATATTGGTCTGGAAGCAATCCACAGCTTTTCATCTTCTGCAAAAACAAAAATAGAACCTCTTTTCCAAAGTAATCTGTCCTTAGACTTAAATGTTTGAGTCCAGGCATTTTAAAAATCTATAAGTTGGATTAATCCAGCAGCATTTATAATCACATGTCTGTTAGCAGCTGTTGCTCCTTCCTCAGCAATCAAACAATTTAAAGACAACACAATCACACACAGTGTCCAGACTCTCAGTGTATTTTCCATCTTTACATGGCTTTTTAAAATTTTAATTACTCTATTTCTTTTAGTTTAGTTTAGTTTTGGTTTTTTAAAAGACAGGGGTTCTCTGTGTAACATTGGCTGTCCTGGAATTCACTCTGTGAACCAGGCTGGCCTTGAAATCATAGAGATCTGCCTGTCTCTGCCTCCAGAGTATTGGGATTAAAGACACGTGACATCACACCCAGCTACTCTATTTCTTTTTTAAGGATCCCCCCCCTTTTTCGTTTCTCTCCTAAGCCTACGAACATTTTTAAACACACTGTAAATCATTTAGAATTTTTTCCCTCTGAATCTGTCTTTACTGTGTATCCCTACCTTTTTCTCACCACATGAGTCTTTAATCTGCTAAACAGCACTGCTAAGATTAAAGCAGCAGCTGGCCCTGCCCTATTCCTTGGCTTTCCGAGGGTCTGGCTGCATTTCTAGTTTCATGCTTACTGTCACAGCTCTGTGTAGTTACCACCAAGAGGCATGCTGCCAGCTGCTCATAGCCACCATTTAATTATTTGGTAGGAGGGCCTCTTAAAAGAGCCTTGCTGCTTTTGCAGCAGATGATGAATCAGGAAGCCAGTTTTAAAGCATCCATGCCTCTGCTTGCCTCAAGCAAACAGAGCCCATCGGAGAAAACACCGCTACCAAGAAGCTGTGCTTGACTGTGTTCTTTTGTGTTTAGAATCCCCTTTTAAGCTTTTGTCAGGTTTTACGTGGAAATCCTTGTCCCACATTAGGGGATCCATTTATTGACTGAGGTTTCTTCCCAGCCAGGTCTGACAACCGTTTAGTCCCAAATAAACACACAGAGGCTTATATGAATTATAAACTGTTTGACCAATGGCCCAGGCTTCTTATTGGCTAGCTCTCTCTTAATTATTAATCCATACCTTTAATCCATGTTTCCACATGGCCTTACCTTACTGGAGAGTGCCCGCCCGGGTGTCCTACCTTCCAGTAGCTACATGGCATCTCCCTGGCAGCTCCTCTTCCCAGCATAACTCTCATCATATTTTATTGTATACATGCATGAGTCTCAAAAACATAGAAAAATTTAAAAAGTCTCTGTTATCCACGTTGGGTTTTGTATGTGGATCTCCTCTTGAAGAAGACCCTTCAGGATAATATTAAAAGGACGTTTGTCTCCTATCTGAAAGCCATCCACATTCAGGGTGGAGAAGGAAAGCACAAGCTGAAGGGGCTGGAATGTGTATCTGGATGTAGTGGATATACAGCCGGAATTCTGTTTGAAGCAAGACGCTATAAAGAAGGGGTCACCCCATTCTGTCCTGGCATCACTAGCAGCCAGGGGGCACCTTATCTTTCTGTGGCCTGAAATGCCTTGCTTTTGGGAGCCAAGAGCAACTGAAGCCCGGAGGGGCAAATGTCACAGTGCTTTGAGTTAGAGATGGGGTTTTCTCAGGGTTGGCAGGCACTGCTGGTGGGTTCTTTTATCCCTGTGAAGTAGCTCCGTGATGATAAAACGTTGATGTTCCCAGCTATCCCACAGCCTTGGTAATATTCGCATCATTCATTTTGACAATTTCCGAACAGCGCCGTATAATTTACATAGGCAATTAGAATTAAAAGCTCCACTTGCTGGCATGCTTGCTTTACATACCCTCAAACAATTCATCCGACTTCCCTGTGATCCCGGAGTACAGACTGTTAGCTCGCTGTGCCAGACGGGAGCGACACAGAGGACTCGATAATCGGCTCTGTGTTTATTCACTGGAGAAATGCACTCCCCCATCCCCTCCACCTCTGCTCCAATTCCCCCCCCCCAACGGAGAACTTCCATTCCATGAACCGATTTACTCAGAAGTGAGCTTGATCAAAGTGTTAGTGCCCAGAAGGTAAAACAAGGAGCGAAGCGAATGACATAATGTGGCAATCTAGCAACCGAAGGCGTGCGAAGACATGCTGAACGGAACAGGAACGGGTCGTGCGCACGTCTACAAAATAATATGAAAGCGTATGCTAATGCAAAAAGGTTCTAGTTTCAAAATGCTTTCCTCTTCTGGTTTCAGTAGCCGGGTTTTGTGCTTGCGTGCTCATTTTCCTGAGTGCAGATGTCTTTGAGGAATCCTTGGTTCCCGTGTTGTTTTTGATGAAAAGTGTTGCTCCCATTCGGGTCCTGGTTATAGCTTCCAAACTGAAAAAGCAGGTCACCCGGTAATTTACAGGAAACAAACCAGAGCTTAATACAGTGCAGTGCCCGGGGAAAGCTTGTCTGGCCTGTAATTGCTGTCGATTGCTGCGCTTGGCGGCTGTTTTCTGAAGTGCTGGCACCCAGGGCTGAGTGGAACTTAGGGAATCATTTGCAGAACCCCAATCTAATGAGGAGGGTGAGGGCAAGCTCAAGGGACGGTTTCTTGTCCTGGGACCGGCAGTTTTTATAGATTGTCTTAAAGAAAAAATAAAAATGAAACCAGGAAAGGGGTGGGGGTTATGTGTTCAACTTGGAATGTATTCCAATATCCCCAAATTCTTAATGTCACAACCAAAACACGATGTGCAAACTATAATGGATTGATCTAAATTCCCATTTCACTCAAAAGGTGCATTTAAAGCTCAAGTGACTAAAATATTAAATCTACACTCAATGTTAGGCATAGCAATATAATTTACACATTAAACAATAATAAAATAATAATAAAATGATGTGATGTAGCTTTAAATAAAGGGAAAAAGGAAATTTTAGTTTACACTCCTGTTTACTTTCCTAAGTGGGTCAATGCAAAAGGGGCATCTAGTTCCTACTGCACTAATGGTTGACAGAATTGCAAAGAAAGCCCGACTTTCACATCCCTGCCTCTGAAGGACACATGTTGGAGTCTTTTGGAATGCAAAGCTGGTTCCTTGCTGCTTCAGTACTTGAGAAACAGAATCCATGCCTCTACCATGAAAAATAGCAAAGAGCAGAGCTGAAACTAGGGGAAAAGATGGCTTGATAACTATCATCCTTCATGGATCCACACTTGTAACTGTCTATACCACACACACACACACACACACACACACACACACACACACGCATGCACGCATGCATGCACACGCACGCACACGCACGCCACACACACACACACACACACACACACACACACACACACGCACGCGCACGCACACGCACCACACACACACACACCACACACACACACAAATACACACCACACACACACACACACACACACACACACACACACACACACACACACCACACACACACACACCACACACACACACACACCACACACACACACACACACACACACACACACACACACACACACACACACACACACACACACACACACACACACACACACACACACACACACACACACACACACACACACGCCGCTGTGATCCTATGGTCACCTAATGACAAAGAAGGCAAACATGCATTGTGCAGTGGGTAAAAGACAAACTATTCAACAAACGGATACACTTCCCCGTAGCAGAACAAGACTAGATCTGTATCTTTGGCTTTGTACAAAAATCAGCTCAAAGTAGACCAAGGACGTTAATTTAAACCCAGAAACAGTAGATGAAGGCAGTGAGTGGTGTTCTTCGAGGTATCAGGGTGGGCGAGAACTTGCTGAATCTGAACAGAACTTTCCTACCACAGGGTCTGTCCCCTAGAACCAACAGACAGGGCTGAGTGAGATTAAATGCCTCTATTCAGCAAAGGAACTATCAGCAGAGCTGACATACAGTCTACACAACGGGGTAAAATCCTCACCAGATACTCTTTCAACAAGAGGCTAATGTCCAGGATTGCAGAAGTTAAATTCCGAGGAAGGAAGCCTGCCCATCCACAAATGGGACAATGGAATGAATAAATAGTTTTGAAAAGAAACCGAAATGGCTGGTAACAATTTTTACAAGTATTCACCTCACATAGGGACTGGAGCAATGGCTTAGTGGACAACACTGCCTACTGCTCTTCCAGAGGACCAGAGTTCAGTCCCCAGAACCCACATCAGGCAACCCACCACTCCTGTGACTCCAGCTACGGGAGGTCTGACTGTCTTTTGGCTTACGTGGGCACCCACAAACATGTATCCTGTACTCTCTCACACTCATACATATACACACAAATAAAAGTAAATCTTTTAAGAAGGTGTTCAACATCTGTAGCCATCAGGGAAATGCAGATGGAAACAGCTTTGAGAAGCTGTCTTGCCCCAGTCAGAATGATGGTCACCAGGAAATCTGATCGCAACGGTTGGAGAGGATGTGGAGAAAACAAACTCTTACCCAGGCTGACGGGTGGCACAAATGAGTGTAGTGCTAGTATGGAAATCAGTTGGTAGATTCCCTAAAAATAAAATGCATCAGCTGCCCCTTTCCTAGGCTTGTAGCCAGAGAACCCTCACACCACAGAGATATTTGTGTGTCTGTGTTTACCACTGCTTTAGCCACTATGGTAAGGGAATGCCCCTCAATGGAAGAATGGATAAGGAAAATATATAATTCAGTACAGACTATTAATATTTTTGAGAACTATTTATTTTTTATGTGTGTGGGTATTTCGTCTTCATGTATGTCTGTGTACCATGTGCATGCCTAGTGTCCATGGAGGCCAGTAAGGCCATCAGATCCCATAGAGCCAGAGTTACAGATGGTTGTGAGCCCCCCTGCGGGTACTGGGAATTGAACTCAGGAACTCTGAGAGAAGAGCCAGTGCTCTCAGCTGTTGAGCTTTCCCTACAGCTCTCAAAATGTAGTATTACTAGCCTATAAGTAAAAGTGAAAATATGAAGTTTATAGGACAATGGATTGCTCTGAAAAGCATAGTATTGAGTGGCAAACTATGAAGGGAAAGTCTCTTGTTCTCCCTTATCTGCTAGTTAAATGGCTTTTTGAACCTAGGTGTGACTTGTGCCCAAATACAGGATAGTTTTATTTATTAACTTATTGTCCCCACTCCCACCCCAATGGATGGACTGCAATGTCTTCATTCTCTAGTTGGTTGGACTTAGAATCACCTTGAGCTTCCTGAGAAACACCTCAAGCAAACCTGTGAGGTGAGGAAGCCTTAGCTGTGCCTGTGAGGTGAGGAACACCTCAGGTGAGTCTGTGAGGTGAGGAACGCCTCAGGTGAGTCTGTGAGGTGAGGAATACCTCAGGTGAGTCTGTGAGGTGAGGAATGCCTCAGCTGTGTCTGTGAGGTGAGGAATGCCTCAGCTGTGTCTGTGAGGTGAGGAATGCCTCAGGTGAGTCTGTGAGGTGAGGAACACCTCAGGTGAGTCTGTGAGGTGAGGAATGCCTCAGGTGAGTCTGTGAGGTGAGGAACGCTTTAGCTGTGTCTGTGAGGTGAGGATGCCTTAGCTGTGCCTGTGAGGTGAGGAACACCTCAGGTGAGTCTGTGAGGTGAGGAACGCCTCAGGTGAGTCTGTGAGGTGAGGAATGCCTTAACTGTGTCTGTGAGGTGAGGAACACCTCAGGTGAATCTGTGAGGTGCTTTGAGAGATGATTAACTAAAGTGGATGTCACCATCCCATGTGTGAGACCCTGGAGAAGATATAGCTGTGGGGGTTTAGCCCAGGACTCTGCTGCCTGACCCCCTGACAAGAACTTCTTTGTTGAGGCACACCCTCCCTGTCATGATGGACTGTAGACAGTGAAACCAGAAGCTTAAATAAACCCCTCCTCTCTGAAAGTGTTTCCAATAGGCATCTCATCACAGTCATGCAGAGCAACAAGCTATATGTTGTATATTCATTTTCATTATTGTTGTTGTTGTTGTTGTTATGGAGAAAGTTTTAAATTTTCAGAAAAGATTATAAAAGTTTTCTTATATCCAGAATTAACTGTTGTGAGTTTAGACATCTACCTCTCCCTCTGGGTGTTTTGCAGTGTTAGAGACAGAGCTAACGGCTTTGCACATGGTAGGTCAACACTCTACACTGGAGCCACAACAGCTCTTCCCACATTTTTCTTCTAGAGAAAACAAATCAGTTAAACTTGAAGTTCTTTTTTTCTGATATCAACTTTATTTATTTCCCCCCAAATTTTTTTAATTTAAACTTTTTTCTTACAGGTATATGTATTTCTATATAAAAATTAGTTCTCGAGTTCTGGAGATCAAATAAAATTGTGTTTTAATGCATATGTGAGAATACTTTAAAATTTATGTTATTTCTCGATATTAAGGGATCTGGAGATAATCTATTCACTTTGTTTAAGACCAGTTCATTTTTTGCAGAGTTATGACATTTTATTCAATGCTGTCCTTACAAAAGTGCATGGCAGTTATTTTCATGATAGAATTCCATTTTTTTCTCAAGGCACACTGGGTATTTTTTACCTTGGCTATAAGAGATGTTTGTTTGAACAGGTAATGTGCCCTTTGAGTTTAGGACCACTTAAGTTGTCTTCAAAATGGCTTTAGCAACCAATGGTCATGCGTTAGCTTGTAGACTCCGCCAGTCCACACACGTCCAGACATTGCTGTGCTTCAGGTATGGCTGCCTAATCTCCAACAGAAGTGGGATGGGTTTTGAGCATCACCGATTTCCTCTCCAGATGTGATACTGGGTAGAGAAGGCCTCTGGGGAACCAATGCTGTCCCCCATTCTCCCTCTTCTGTCTCCCTTCCCCTCCCTTTCCCTGCACACCCTCACCCATCCCTGTGTCTTTCATTACCAAGGGCATGCTGAGGTCAGCCAGGATGCCGTAGGAGATGGTGGTTCAGTGAGAGAGCGTGGGGTTTCAGTGTGGGGTGATGGGGACCGAGGCAGTGGTCAGTCCCTCACCGAGCAGTGTGAACTCTCCTATGGGGATGCTCGGTACGGGAGCCTGAGATCAGAGTCACACTTAGTAAGATAGAGTTAGAAGCCACGTTGCAAAACCCCACAGCCTTTCAAGTTTCTGAGAAAGGAACCACTTAGAACTTCAGGGTGTTTGCAGCCAAACTAGTTACTAGACAATTCTCCAAGCTTTTGGTCTCTGCAAAATCGGTAATATTTAGTCATTTTTATGATTTTTTTTCATTCAATGAAGATAGATAAAGGTGCAATTGCCTTTGTGTTGGAACTCTAGACTACTGGAGTGCTGGTTGCCCTCACTTTTGAGAGTATTTGAAGTTTTTCTGGCTGACCGAAATATTCAAGGAACAAAGACAGTGTTTATAATGAGATTAATTTAGGATAAAATTATTTTAAAACTCTAGGCTGGAGGGATAGCTCACAACCATAAAACTCTGTAAGCAGGACACTACATTTTTTTTATTATTTATTATGTTATTATTTCTCTGTTGGAAAACTTTTATTATTAATCTGAGAATGGGATACTTCGGCTTGTCTTACTTTTCATTGCCAACTTGACTGAATCTAGGTTCACCCAGGACAGTGGTTGAAGAATTCTTTCAATGCCATAAGAAAACACAGCAGCAAAATTACAGTTTCAAAGTAGCAAGGAAAGTAACTGTATAATTGATGGTGACCACATGAAGAACTGTATGAAACATGAGAAACTGTAGTGGGATATTCACTTTGCCTGCTTCTGTGGCACTGACCACACTCATTGGGGGGTGGAGCCAGGGGCGGAAGTGATCCATGGTACTAGGTCTGAGGAGGAGCCGGGAATGCTCCCTTGCTGGCTGGACGCGGAGAGGAGAGCATCCGGTTCAACCTGCTGGTGTTCATCTGTCTGTGTTATGAGTTATTTCTCCCTGAATAAACATCTATTCGGCCTATTTGTTTATCCTGATCCTTATTAAACCGCAATAAGAAACTATATTAAAGGGTGTCAGCATTCGGAAGGTTGAGAACCATTGGCCCAGGAGATTGATGGGTCTTACCTCTAGGCATGACCTGAAGGCATTTACCATATGAGTAACTAAGATGTGGGAACCTCTGTGAATGCGGGTGGTACTGTCTCCAGACAGAGTATCAGGGGAAAGGAGAAAGACAGTCTAGTGCCGCCATCCCATCCTCTGTCACCTATGCCATCCCTGCTGTGATAGGCTGAGCCCTCCAAAGCCAAGAGCCAAAACACATGTTCTTTCGTTATCTTGTGTTTTCATGAAAAGAAAACTGGAACAATCACCGCGCCACCAGCCCTCTGTGGTGGATTATGTTGAGAGGGAAGAGAGTGTATCACTGCTTTTCCATGAAGAACAGTGAAGGCAGACTGTTTCCCCTCCTGAGAATAGTATTAATATGGCAAGGTGTCAAACTTTAATCAGCTGAATAATTTATTTGTATTTCCCTGTCTGCTGTCAGTTATGGTTTGGATATGAAATGGAAATGCAACAGACCCAGTTTTGCTGAATCAGTGGTTTAAGTCAAGGCAGTTTCCTTAGGACTGGTCCCACTCCTGGGCACAGGACATGTGTGCCTAGTACTTCTTTGTGGCGGGGGCTGGTTCAGTTTGGGACACTTGTATTCCAGGACATCATAACTGATAGGGAAAGGATTTCCTTCCCACTGCTCTGAAAGCTGGAGATGTACACATCCAGGCTTGGGAGCACCCATCTGCCTCTGGAGAAGGGATGTCGATGTCGGTGTCTAAGTCTTCATGACATCATTTGTTCCAGATTAGGTCGCACGATGAGGCAGATCTCATTTGTGCTGTACAGCTGTGTGGTGAAAAAATTACTAGATAAAACAATCTTGAAGTGTGTTTGTGTTCCTTGTAATTTACAATGACCACAGTCACACAGGGTAGCCTGAAACCCAGGAGGCTAGCCCCAAATTCTCGAGCACCGATCCTGCCCTAGCCTCCCGAGCTGCTGGCATGATAAGCACCACCATTCCTTGTAACTTAAAGGGCCTCAAGTTCTGGTAGAAAGTGTGTGTGTCTGTGAGGTGTGTGTGTGTATGAGAGTGAGTGTGTGTGTGTTTGTGTGTATGTGTGTTTGTGTGTATGTGTGTTTGTGTGTGTGTGTTTGTGTGTGCAGTGTATGTGTGTGTGTATGTGCGGTGTGTGTGTGTGTGTGTGTGCATGGTATATGTGTATGTGTGTGTGAGTGTGTGTGTATGTGTGTGTGCGCAGTATATTGTGTATGTGTGAGTGTGTGTGAGTGTGTGTGTGTATGTGAGGGTGTGTGTGTATGTGTGTGTGTGAGTGTGTGTATGTGTGTGTGCGGTATATTGTGTATGTGTGAGTGTGTGTGAGTGTGTGTGTGTATGTGAGGGTGTGTGTGTATGTATGTGTGTGTGTGTGTGCGGTATATGTGTATGTGTATGTGAGTGTGTGTATGTGTGTGTGCGGTATATTGTGTATGTGTGAGTGTGTGTGTGTGAGTATGTGTGAGTGTGTGTGTGTGTGTGTGTGTGCTGTGTATGTGTGTGTGTATGTATGTGAGTGTGTGTGTGTGTATGTGTGTGAGTGTGTGTGTGTGTATGTGTGTGCATGCATGCACATGTGTGAACACCAGTGCATGTGTCATTACTTAGGAGCTGTCTACTTTGCTTTCAGAAGCTAGTTTCACTGACTAGGAGGCCAACAGATAAGTCAGGCTGGCTGGCGGGACAGCCCATGTGACCTGCCTCTTCCTGCCTCCCCAGCACTGCAATGACAAGTGCACAATACCATGTCTAGCAGTTGGTTTTTCTTTTCCACTATATGTCCTGGAAGTTAAACTCAGTTTCCCATACTGACTGAGTTATCTCTCCATCCCCTATAGACGGGAAGTATAAGATTATAAATGTGCTCTAACTTCATTCTCTAGAGTCTAAAGAATGGAGAATCTAGAGAAATCCAGAACCTAGGGTTGTTACATTGTAAGGATCACATAGTAGTAGAGGGCTTAGAACTCAGCTGTAGATGCAGTCTGAACTGATGGCCATGCCTTTGTCTGAAGACTTAGGACCACACTCCTTTTTCTCTCATAATAGCTGGAGACTGGGGAAAGGGTCATCTCCATAGCTGTCTTCTTCGTGTAATTGTCCTCTACAAGGTAATTAGAGCCCTCTTCTCTCTTGGTCTGGGGATGTAAGTTACGAAGGGCAGATTCCAAGCAGACCTGAACAGCTCCTGAGAATTTAAATACATAACAAATAAGGCATCCTATTAATCAATAAGACTGGTAGAGATAGAACAGTCATAAAAACGTAAGCTATTTAGCAAAAGATATACTGTTAATAGAATGAGATTTGAGAAGCATTAAACACTGGGTCATTTTCTTTACAAAAACATCCCATCTCCATCTCTGTCTCCTTGCAACATTAAGCACAAATGAGTTCAGGCAAAATATTAAGTCTTTCGATGATTTATTGTTAATAGTAAATTCGGAGGGAAAACATCCCAATTTGAGGCATGATTGTTGCTGAGGGACAGTCAGGGTTTTTATTCCAGGCAATCAGTGTGTTAGTGCATCTCTATCTTTTGCATATTCATGCTCATGGTCATTTTAGAGGCACTATCCATAGCTAGATTTTTTTCTTTATTCCTTTATTGTGGCGTCTTCTGCCTGGAAAGATTCCATAATTTAACATTTTTCCCAGCAGACAAGTTCTGAGACTTGATTTTCCTTTCAGAGGAAGGGTATGGAAACAAGGTTCATGGAAGATGAGATGTGAGCCCAGGCCACTGTATGATTGCACTCTGGGCCCACAGGGCCTTTAACAATTTCCCCCTGTTCCATTTAACACTTCCATTTGTATTCTGCAGCTATTTTGTTGTGGGCTCCTTTGTTCTTCCCATCCCTCATCAGATTGGAAACCCTTCCTTATCTCTGTCCCTTCCTGTTCCAACAGAAACACAATTTTGAACAGAGTCAACAAAACCTTATTTATATACTGACACAGGCCTGGAAATACCTGAGGCTGAAATAACGGTGGGTGGTATTCTCTGACAAATTGAACCATTTGAGGAAGACAGGGAACGTGTCAGATTCCCCATTCCAGACACAGGACCTGAAATCAACCTGCTGTTCGTTAAATGTCTGTCTGCACCAGACCCCAGGGAAGAGCGCATTGCACAACCCCAAATGATCATTACTGCTTTTTAGAACATCCGGAGAGAAGCAGAGAGTTTTTAAATGATCTGATGGGCATCCACCCCTAAGACAGACACTGAGTCTCACATAGTGAGAGATGGTGATGATCTAGAGGTGTTGTTTATCCAAGAGTGTATTAGAACAGAAGAGCTGTTTATGTGATATGATTAGCCCCCTCCCATTTTTGCCAAGTGACTCAGGCTAGCTGACCCGGAGCCCTGGGGATCTGCCTGTCTCGGCCTCCCCATGGCTGGGATTATGTGTGTGCACCAAGCACCATACCTGAGCTCTCCTTTCAGAGTGGTTTCTGGGGTCAAACTCAGGTCCTTCTGTTGGAAAGGTAAGCAGTTTCTGACTGAGTTATCACCCAGATTCTTCATATACAGTCATAACATTGAAATATAAATGGAAGGAACTCATGGGGGCAGAAAACTTCAATTTTCTTCGTAGAGAAGTTATTCCCAGTTTGCCACCCAAGGAATTTCTTGTTTCACATTTTCTGACTCAATCATTTATTAAAAGCACTTTCAAGGTTGATATTTTAAATGCATTTGTATAAATCTTCAAGGGCGGCCCTGCATAATTATTTGCTCACCATTGAGTTCCCAGAAACAAATGCTTGGAACATAATAGATGTGTAAATGCTTGTAAATGAATAATACGCTTCCCAGCCGGTTGTAGAATATTTTCTGTGATGTCTGGGAGGGCCCTCTAGTTGTGATACAATAAGGGGCATTTGTAAGAATACATTTGACATATCCACAATGGTGGAATGGTGTGAAATTCACAGAATTAAAACTTAAGGGTCTGGAGAGATGGCTCAGCAGTTATGAGGACTTACTGTCCTTGCTGAGGATCTGAGTTCAGTCCCCAGCACCCACATGGTGGCACAAGACCATCTGTAACCCCAGTTCCAGGGGATCTGATGCCTCTTCTGACCTTTGAGGACACTGGGCTTGCACATGGTACATAGACTTGCATGAATGCAAAATACTCAGGCACATAAAGGGGAATAAACACATACATAAGTATAAAATAATTGAAAGAACATTAGGACTATTAGCGGATGAACATGTTGCTAGTGGAAAATGGCAGGGTAGAGTCTTAGACGTCTTTACAGCACACTTCTGGGACATGCATGCAACTATTTCCATAGTACTTCTTTCCTTTCCTGCTGCTCTAACTCTGCTTCTGAATAACTTTTCAGGTCCACACTCCTCATATAGGGGTTACTTAAGGAGATGGGAGAGCAGAGCTTAGATCCACTTGACATCACCCTCTTCTCAATAGCTGGCCCTGAGTGTGACTGGACTCCCACTGTGTCACCTGTATTGAGCAGAAAATGAGTCCTTTGGGATTCTTCAAAACAGCCAATTTCCAGGTAAGATGTCTCAGCATAACAGCTTGCAAGAAGGGGAATTTGTTCGTTGGGAACAAAGACAATAAACAGTGCCTGTGTGTATTCCACAGTCAGGGCACTCCTTTAAGTGCTAACTGGAACTAATGTAGGAATAGCTTATGTAGCTTCTGCCTGGTCCCACAGCCGTTTAGTCCTACATAAACTCACAGAGGCTTATATTAATTGTAAACTGTTTGGCCAATGGCTCAGGCTTCTTATTGGCTAGCTCTCTCTTAATTATTAACACATTTCTATTAAACTATTTATCTCTGCTTTGTCTTGGCTTACTGGTGATGCCTGGCCTTCTTGCTCCCTCAGCAGCTACATGGCATCTTTCTGGCAGCTGCTCTCTGCCTTTCCTCTTCCCAGCATTCTCCTAGTCTGGTAGCCCTGTCTATACTTCCTGCCTGGCTATTGGCCAATCAGCATGTGGTCATCAACCTGTAAGAGAAACATGTATTCATAGCATACAGAAGGACATGCCCCATCATGTTTAGACACATGTTACACTATTGTTTTTTCAGCTATGACCTGCAAAACTTGAATTCACAGATGTTCTTATCCGGAGGCAAAGGAAAAAGGGGCTTTTGCTCAGCCAAACTTGAAAACTCTGTCTCCTAAGGCTCTTTGAAACACACACATTATTTTCTCATACTAAATGTTACTCTCAATTAATAAAAAAGTTGATAACTTCATTAATAATTAAACAAGTAACCCTATTTGTACCAACCAATGTTCTCTGTGTTTTTCCAGAAAACTCATCATGTATCTAACCACTGACAATGATTTTTGCACAGTATCTGAGTCCCAAAGAACATCACAACACACCTGTCTTTCTAAGCTAGAATTTTCAATCATCCTTTGTTAAGAGTAGGGTTTTCCCACCGGCCAGGTCCCACAGCCAAGCAAGCCCCAAATAACACACAGAGACACTGCATTAGATATAATTCCGTTAGCCTGTTACTAGCTTCTTATGGCTATCACTGTCTTAAATATTAACCCATTTCTATTAATCTAAGTATTTCCACGTGGTCTTATCTTACTGGAGAGAGGGCCTGGACCTCTGTTCTCTCAAGTCTCTACATCTTGACTCCTCCCTACTAGTTCCTGTCTCCTCCTTACTAGTTCCTGTCTCCTCCTTGTCTCCTAGTCCTGCCTATCTTGCTTTCCTATTAGCCAATAATCCTTTATTTATTAACCAATAAGAGAAACATATTTACAGAATGACATCTCCCATCAATCCTTGAAGCTTCCAAAATCTTAAATGGTATTATAATATGATTTTTTTATTCATAAAACATAGCATTATGTAAGTTTATAAGCATGATCCCTTTGCATTGAGCAGAGAAAAAGCGATAACTGACTCACTGACTCGTATTTATGGAGTTTGCTCATTTTCCAGGGCATTTGAATTCTCTTTACCACAGTGTTAGAGATCAGACACATCAGCTTAACATAGAAGCCACTATCTATCTTTATATCTATCTATCTATTATCTATCTATGGTCTATATGTGTATCCATGTATTTATGTACCTATCTCTATCATCCATCTATCGGTCCATCTATATCTATCTATCTATTATATCAGTCTATCTATCTATCTATCTATCTATGTTCAATATGTATATCTATGTATTTATGTACCTATCTCTATTATCCATCTATCGGTCCATCTATATCTATCTATCTATCAGTCTATCTATCTATCTATCTATCTATCTATCTATCTATCTATGTTCTATATGTATATCTATGTATTTATGTACCTATCTCTATTATCTATCGATCCATCTATATCTATCTATTATATCGATCTGTCTATCCTATCTATCTATCTATCCATCTATCTGGTACTTTGAGTCATTCTTGAAGAAGTAATTTCATAGTATCTCTGGGCTTAGGTAATATGCTGATCAGTTTTTCTGAATTGCATTTATCCACTCCCATCCTGTTGAGTACAAACATCACACTTATATTAACACTGCATATTTTAATGATTACTAGGAAAGCATTCAACAAGTATACCAGAATAGTGATTCCCTCCCCTCCCCCCGCCCCAAACACTATTGCTTGAAATGGAGCTTAAAGGGGTCTAAGAATCTAGGAAAGGACTTGGTTTACAAAAGAGAAAGAAGAAGAAAGTTTTAAGCACGAGTACGGAGAACATGTGGAAACATCTCTAAGCACTTGTGAAATTTCAGTTTGGGGAACAGTGGGCTTATTAATCGAAGAGAATGGCGTTAGTGGTCACTCTCCTGCCTCGGAAGAAGTACTCTGACCTTGTGTTGTGATCACTTGAGAAACCACTGTGCACATTAACACAGGCTTTACTGAGGATCAATTAACTCCTAATCTCTGGACATAAAAGCTGTTACTTGGTAATAGATGGATTTTTTTTTTAAGGGGGAGAGAATAGAGATGGTAGGGGAATTATTTTTATCCTATGTAGCTTTGGCTGACCTGGAATTTGACCACAATTATTCCTGCTGTGTACTCTAGGCTGACTTTGAACTTCGGTCTTCAGTCCACAGCTTCCCAAGTGCTGGGGTCACAGGGACGTCTGCATGGAGTTGATAATTCTCTACATTCCCTTGGACTCCATTTGCATGGAGTTGGTAATTCTCTACATTCCCTTGTGACTTTATTGGACAGCCACGGTTGGAACCTACTGAATGGAAAATTTGCCTTTTGTAGTTATGGAATCTGATTTCTTTTCCCCAGGTCCTTCTGAATTTTTTGTACTTTGACTTCATGTTTACACTTTATGCTTTTCTGGCTGGGTGTAAGTGTACCCCACAAATTAAATACTTGCTTCCCAGTTAATGGCTATTTAGAAAACTGTGGAACTGGGTAAGTGGGGCCCAGCTTGTAAACTGTTGCTTCTCTCTCGTATGCCTGTTCCTAAATACCTGGCAGCTGCTTCCCAAATTACCACACAGAGGCGTAATGTAAATTATAATTAATCGGCCAGTAGCTCAGGCTTATTACTGACTAGCTCTTACATTTTAAGTTAACCCCTATTCTTATCTATGCTCTGCCATGTGGCAGTACATTGATTAGCACTGCACATTCATCTCATGCTTCCTTTGTTGTCTGTTAGCAACTCCTATGACTCCACCCTTCTCCTTCCCATCATCCTCAGTTTGGTTGCTCCACCTATACTTCCTGCCTGGCTACTGGCCAATCAGTGTTGGATTACACTAATTTGGGTGACAATCTTTACAGTGTGCAAGAGGATTATTCCACAGCACCAGTGGAATAACCACCAATGGTCTCCAGTGGAGGGCCTTCAGTGTTATCTCATCTTGCTTCTAATCTAATCCACCAGGATGTAAACACACAAGTCACCAGTTCCCACCACCACAGAGCTGTCCCAGCCACCCTTCCTTTCCCATCATGGTAGACCTATAAGCCCCTGAACTGTGGCCTGAGATAAAGCTTTTCACCCTTCACTTGCTTTTTTGATGGAGGCACGAAAGCCCCAAAGAGCAGTAATACCAAAGCCACTCTGAGTAGCTTGGTCCTGTTTGCTTGTCTTATTTAGTTTTTGTTTTTCTTGACTAAGAACTGAAATACTATTCTGCCAGGGAGCTCATATGCCCATCAATAGGATGTATCTCTACTAACTTCCTGCCTCAACCATGATTTTTTCTTTTTACTTCAAGTTTTACTGTCTAGCTATTTTTATCCTATGTGACCCTGTATAATTCATAGCCAAAACTTGAAGATGAAATGTTTTCTAGTGAAAACAAACTGAGACAAAAATCCTAGAGAACGTCTGAGGCTATTTTCAGTAAAGACTTTCCCTTGTAGGCTGTATGCTTTTGCAGTGGGCAGTTGGTTTAGCTCTCCCTGATTTAGGATCTGAAGGAAACCTTTTTTGACTGAGTTAGAAGATAATTATTTATCACACATTTTAAGTGTTCAGATTCTGCTCTCTTGTGTCTGTGTTCCATCCTACATGAGGCCTACACCTCACTGTCCCAACTCGTAACCGGAGCAGCTGTGATATATGATATATGCTTGCATGGACATTTATTTTGTTTTTTATTCTCATTACAATGTGCTTATTTGATGCACACAATGTGTTGGGGTTATGGAGTAGTCCACCTGCAAAAATAGATTTTGTGTGATCTTTCCAGACTAAATGTCCAAACATTTAGGTTTATGATTGAGACTTTGAGTATAGAGCATCTATGCTCCCAAATGCAGAAGCCCAAAGAGATAGGAAGTTATTTCATGGGCTCAACGCTGACCTGTTTATCCTCTTACACCTGTAGCTAATCTGTTCTTTCTTAAGATGCACGCAGATGTGAAAAGTGGCTTGAATCTTGTGTTTGGTACACACAGAGTTTAAACTGCAGCCTATTGGTTTTTTTCTGTCCCCCTTCTAGCCCTTCCTTCATTAACCCCTTCCTGCTGCGACCTTATGAGTTTGCACTTGGTATTTGGTATTTGTCAAGGGTGGCTGTGAGCTGGTAAATTCTGAACTGAAGAGCATCTCTATGACAGGTGTCAGCAAACTTTTCTGCAAAGAGCCAGAGAGTGGGCGTTTCCAGTTCTGTGATGCACACATAGTCTGCTGCACCCTGTTTCTGTTAGCACGAGGACAGCCGTTACACTCAGTAACGGAACAAGCCTGGCCGTGAGCCAGTGGAACCACATTTACAGCTGGGTGGCCAGCCTTTGCCTTTACACCCTTGTGCTGCAGCCTTCAGTTTCTCTGAAGCAATTAAAACAAACATTTGGGTGCCTTCTTCATGCCTTTACAACTACACAAAATAAAGCTAAAGTCACTTGTGAAACTATTAAAGTTAATACTGGCCTCAAAATGAGCTTCCTGCCAGTGCACGGTGTGCCACCATGATTTGAATACTGGACAGGAACTTCCCTGGGTCTGAAGGGTCTTACCTCTTTCCTACAATTACAACACTGAGCAATAAGCAGAGAGTGGCCTGTGGTGCTGATACACGGGGTCTGTGATGCGGCAGGCAATCGTTCTGGTGACTGACATTCACACACCAGTCTTTCGAAGAGTCAGTGGCACTGTCTTTCAACAAGCTGAGGAGAACCAGGAACCAAGTTTGCTCCTGCCAAAGCTCTTGTGTATCAGGAAACCCAATCATTGCTTAAGTACATGACCTTAGGACCCGAGCTACTCTGGGTGGGCCATCCGACTACATTAATGCCCTACCCAGGGCATTGGTGCACCTCCCTCATCCACATAGGCCCCAGCATGGAGCAGAGGCCAGACTAAAGGCCAAGGACGTGGTGTATGCAATTATACATGTGTTAGGCTTAGCTATGTTCCCATGTCTACACACATGCACAGGTGAACAGACTCTGACTACATGAGTGAGCCATACAGCCAGTCCTAGGTGAAGTAAGCTGGTAATGGATTCACTGACCTTACCGTCACCTGACGCATTCCTCACCTGCTATGGAAAATGCTCGACAAGGACTTAGGGAAGAAGGGAAGGAGAAACAGAAGGTTGGTGGCTTATGAGGGGGGTCAGTGTGTTACAGGGGAGAGGGCAGCTCCCGTGTGGATGTGGTTGGGGGAGATGGAAACAGTGAGTTCACTGTCAGGGCAGAGAGTAATGAATGCCTGTGTTCACCCACATTTTCTGTCTGTTCAGTCTGGAACCCCAGCTGTATCATTCAACCCCCGTTCAAGGTAGGGCCCCCACCTTAGTTTACCCCTCTGGAAATGCCCCCAGAGTACCCGCTGAGGTGTGTCCCCTGGGTCACCACTGCTGGCGAGGTGGCAATCACCATCAACAACCCTACTTTGTCAGACTCCAAAGTGGAGCTGCTGGGAGGTGGGAGTACTGCTAGGGGTAGGGCCCCGTGTGGGTGGGGTGGGGCCCGTGTGAGTGGGGTGGGTGGGGCCCGTGTGAGTGGGGTGGGTGGGGCCCGTGTGAGTGGGTGGGGTGGGTGGGATGGGGCCCGTGTGGATGGGGTGGGGCCCCGTGTGAGTGGGTGGGGAGGGCCCCGTGTGGGTGGGGTGGGGCTCTGTGTGAGTGGGGTGGGTGGGGTGGGGCCCCATGTGAGTGGGTGGGGTGGGTGGGGTGGATGGGGTGGGTGGGGTGGATGGGGTGGGTGGGGTGGGGCCCGTGTGAGTGGGTGGGGCCCCGTGTGAGTGGGTGGGGTGGGCCCCGTGTGGGTGGGGTGGGGCCCGTGCGAGTGGGTGGGGCCCCGTGTGAGTGGGTGGGGCCCCGTGTGAGTGAGTGGGGTGGGCCCCGTGTGGGTGGGTGGGGTGGGTGGGGTGGGGCCCCGTGTGGATGGGGTGGGGCCCGTGTGAGTGGGTGGGGCCCGTGTGAGTGGGTGGGGCCCGTGTGGGTGGGGTGGGACCCCGTGTGGGTGGGTGGGGTGGGTGGGGCCCCGAGTGACTGGGTGGGGTGGGTGGGGTGGGGCCCGTGTGAGTGGGTGGGGCCCCGCGTGAGTTGGGGCCCCTGAAGGAGGCGGTCCAGCCTTGGTCACCTACCTTCTGCTTCCTGGCCATGGGGATGGGCGGTTTTGTTTTAACTCTTCACGTTCAAAGGGCCTGATTGTTCATGGAGCATCGCCTCCAAAACCATGAGTTACATTGAGATCTTCTCTCTCTAAGCGCATTGTCTCAGGCATTTCCCATAGAGGCACAGAGACGAGTGACTCATCTGTACAGTAAAGAGTGTGATTTTGTTACTCTCAGCCTGACGGGAACTAGGAATACTTGGTAGATTTCTCAACACTTCTGAGAGGGTGTTTCTAGGCTGGCTTGACTGAGGTGGGAAGAAGCACCCCAACATGGGGCAGCATCGGTTTGTGCTCGGGGTCCTGGTCTGAGTAAAAGGGAACAGAGCACCAGCATCCATCACTTTCGGCTTTCTGACTGCCAATGTGATATGACAACCACCTCTCACACTGCCCCCGGGCCTCTGCTGCCACGATGAACTGTACCCGCTCTGTGAGCCCATCCTCACGCTGTTTATTCCAGCTGTGCATTTCACAGCAGCGGGAGAAGTTAGTAGGATAGTCACTGCGATGTCCTGATTTTTGTGTTATCATTATTTGCAAAATGTTGACCTTCTGAAGCCTGACAGGAGACCCTTCTTCCCACCCTCCTTTTCCTTTCCTTGCCTGTCAAACAGCCCCCATATTACTTTACACACTCCCGAGCATTTTCTGAGAGAATGGTTGAAACCTTGTTGAAATCTCAACAGGCAGGAGGAACCCGATACTCCATTAAGGAAAACAGACCACTGAGAGTGAAGCAGCAGCCATTTAACAGCAAGATCTGTAGTGCTCTCTAGAGGGAGTGACGCCTAAGCTGAGGATGAGGACAGGCAGGTACAGGTGCTATGGAAGGTGTGCATAGAAGTCCCTGTGTCCCTGTGTGCCTGGTGAGGACCTAGAGTCACATGGGCCCAGCCACAGCAGGAGAAGTCACTGAATTCGTCAGTTTCTCTCTCTCTCTCTCTCTCTCTCTCTCTCTCTCTCTCTCTCTCTCTCTCTCTCTCCGTTCGTGTGTGTGTGTGTGTGTGTGTGTGTGTGTCTTTCTTTTGGGGGGGTGGCATCCTGAAGTTGGAGCGCCCGAGGGAGTGGGAGACCTGGAGTCTTGTTCGGTGTGTTGGTTTAATGAGCATCATCTGACATCTAGCAAACTTTAGGAACAGAGCTTCCATCTGTTAGGACATGATAGATGGCAACACTGAGTGGCCTCATCCAGCCACAGACATAACAACCATCAAAACGCAGTCTATCCCTGCCTTGTGCTTCACCTCAGGGTTCACGTCACACATTTGCTGATTAACCCAATGTCTTCTGCTGCCCCATCTGCACCTTTGCTCTGAACTCCTGCTTCTACACACATCTGTTATAGCAAAGCCCTATTGTAGTGCAGCCTTCCCGTTACAAAGGCCTGCCCATGTTGGTTTTTCTTCATTCTCATAGTGTGATGCCTCACATTTTTGGTTGGATACATAAAACACACACACACACACACACACACACACACACACACACACGAACACACACATACACGTTTGTATTTATACACTTGAATTGAAACATGTTGCTAAGAGGATACATGCAACACACACATGAACACATAAACACACATGCATGTGTGTAGCGTGTATGTTTTCCACCAGCCCGCCTGGTCCCACCACCACACCAGCCCCCAATAACACGCAGAGACTCTGTATTTGATACAATGCTGTTGGCCATTTACTATCATTGTTTATCAGCTAGCTCTGCCTTAATGATTAACCCATTTCTACTATTCTAAGTATTTCCACGTGGCTCATCTTACCGGCCAGAGCAGTGCTGGCTCCGGGCTCTCCATGTTGACTCCTCCCAACTACTTCCTCTTTCCTCCTTGTCTCCTAGCCCCACCTGTCTTGCTTTTCTATTGGCCCACAGGGCTTTATTCATTAACCAGTATGAGAAACATACTTACAGAATAACATCTCCCATCACATGTGTTTACATTTATACATTTAAATTAAAACACATGTCACGAAGAAAGTTCTAAAAGGAGGGGTAGTGAAGGTGCTACACAGGCATCGCCAACAGTGGCCAGCAGTCAGGGAATATTCAGTAAACCCACACACAACTACGCATGTGCATACTGCTCAGGGCATGAATCTCATGCTTAGCATCTTGAGAAAGCCATTCGGTATCGCCAACTACGTGTAGCGCTTGGGTTTGGGGAACAGTAATTTAGATCCTCTGTAGGAAACACTGAGCAGAGTCTGCTTGGAGACCGCCATGCAGTGCTGCCAGATGCCCGTCTTTCTACCTTGGGGTTTCTTGTCCCCACAGTCCTTTTCCAAAGGCATGCTGTTTTTCATCTGACCTTACACAGAGCTCCTTTCCAAGTTCGGGTCCCCACCTTTCCCTTTCAGAATGATGACTAAGCTCTGGCTCAGTAATTAGGCAAACGACTTTATCTTTTAGTACTGTTTCTGGTGTGCAGTCAGAACCCAGCAAAGGAGATCACCAAGCCCTGTCTTCTGTCTTCAATCACTGTGTTTGCTGTAATGGTGCTGAAATATTTTTATTGCTGGATTGGTGTGAAATTAAAGCAGGCAGGGTAACACTTGTTGGCAGTGGACTGTGAACCTTGCATCGTATTTCCTAGAAGTTATGGGATTTTTAGTTAATAGAAAAAAGGCCAACTTCCTGCTTACAATCCCATTTGTAAAGACATTTTATGCTCTTCAGGCTTTATTTATATTTTACCCTTTAAAAAGTTATTGCTTATGCCCCCTCTCTGCTCAAGGACCTAGTTCAGGGTGCCAGCTTAAGAGATCGTGTTCCCCATTGTCCCTCTCTGTTCTGAGATGTGACCTTAGAAGTCTGGAGAGATGACAGCTCCAGGCCTCACAGAGACTTCCCAGTTGGGTTAGGTCATAATTAGACTGGGGTTTGTGGATACTAAGGAAGACATACATATGCAACTCATGGGACTATTGTGTTTTGACTGATCCCCTGGTGAAGGTTGTATCTGGGAGGCATCTCCAAATCCTGTTACCTTCCAACTGCTCTATATTCCACTTTTGGAGGCCAGAGAGGTCAAAAATGTTGGCCAGCCTCTAATGGGGAGGGGTAGAGAGGCCATCTTTATTTCCTAAAGATGAAACTAGTGGAAATATCTGCAGGTATTAAACAAAATACCCATAAGAAATATTAGTCCCTATATGCCTGTTAAAAATCAATTGGGGGTACTTTTCCCAGAATAAAAGTCCCCCTCAATATAATAAAACCAACATCTAGCATCATCTTGATATTCCCTCTGGCCCTTATGATTTGAAGTGTTTATATAATAAATTACTGTTGAAATGTATTTCTGATTTTTATTGTGAAATAGGAAGTCTAGTCTCACACACTAGTTTCTCTGTTTTCTTTTGAAAAAAGGATAAAAGAAAAAAATTCTTTTATTAGAAAGTTGGAAGATACACAGCCCCAGAGGAATTTTTCAAAGAAAACAAACAATAAATTTCTGGCAAGTGTAGGAAGCATTTCTGCCAGCATTCACAGGGCATTTTCATAATGCAAACCTCATGGATCTGGAGTACAGAAATCCCTTCCACGCTCTCCGTGGGTAATCCAGATGGGTGGCATCGTTCCCTGCTGCCCTAGTTCCAGAAGACTGTGGAACACACTTCCATTTTACCTGGCTGAAATCACTTTGAAAATATTGGTCAATAGGGAAAACAAAACCCACCAAAACTTACTGAATATTTCCACTGTGTCATAGGGACACACTAAAAACTGAACCTTACCTTATGCCTGGATAGCAGAAGTTTATAGTTTCAAAGACATTACTTTGGAATAGCAAACTGAAAGAATCTAAGTCTTTAATAGAATTCCCACCTTTGTCCTATTTGTCCTATTGTCCTAGGGAAATCTCAGTGGCCAAGTGTGTGTCTAAATTTAATTTGGTGCTTTATTTTGACAACAAATGAGCAAGCTCATTCATTGAGGAATAAGCCCATTCATCGGGGAGAAAGCCCACTCATTGAGGAGTAAGCCCATTCATTGAGGAGAAAGTCCACTCATTGGGGAGTAAGCCCACTCATTGAGGAGTAAGCCCATTCATTGAGGAATAAGCCCATTCATCGGGGAGAAAGCCCATTCATTGAGGAGAAAGTCCACTCATTGGGGAGTAAGCCCACTCATTGAGGAGTAAGCCCACTCATTAAGCTCATTGCTCTGAAAGCGTTTGTAGGATGTGTGGACTGAAGACAGTGTTCCTGTTCTGTTCCTGTTCCTGCTCAGGGCCTGAAGTGAACACATAATGGTGGCCTCAGGACTGGGACAGCCCCCAGGACAGGAGAGAAGACAGCTAACTAAAGATAATTAAATTTTAAAGGAAAGGAAGAGTGGATCAAATACATCTTTGCTGTCTTAAAGTATTAAAATGCATTTCCAAATCAAATGACAAAAATCAACCAGCCAACTAAACAAAACCATCATACTCTAAGAATGTGCACACCATGAATTTAAGTGTTGTATACATTAATTCAAATTCTTACTCTTTGAAAGACACCACTAAGAAAGCTCAAATACAGAAGAGGAACTCAGGAGCCCTACTTCACTGTTAACTATTCGATAGTCATTTGCTACTAGATGGATTCAGGGAGAGGGACTGTCTTTGACTTCAGCTGTGCACCCACTAGTAACTCTACCAGGTTCTAATGGGTAGTTCCAATTTGCTTCTCACACGGATAGTTCTATTAAACCAAAATAGTCACAAAATCAACCCCAAAGTCATGGTCCCATGAAAGGGATTGATAGTATTGAGGGGGTAGTTGACAGAGGTTGGAAGGAAATAAAGGAGTGTATGAGGCAGGGGGAATAACCAGAATACATTATATACATGCATGAAATTGACAAATAACAAATTAGTCAATAAAAGAGAATGCTAAAGACAAGCTTCAACAGAAGAAATCACGTGAAAATTGTATGTCCCACAAACACCATTGGCAACAGAAGAGGACATGCAACCAGAATCATGGGGTGAAGTGTGGAAACAGACACCTTACAGATTACCATGTGCACATGGCATGGTTGGTCAGTAAGCAATCAGGAGGTTGCTCGTCACCAAAGGATGTTGGGGAAATACAAATTAAAACACAGCGGCATTGCAGCAAGCCTAGGGAAAAAGGGAGGGAAGGCCATGCCAGGCCCCCGACTCTGCCAAGTGCTAGCAAGCATCTGGAGAAACTGAAGTCTTATAGACTGCCCAGTGGGAATATCAGATGCTGTTATTAGGATGATGGGAGAACGTTTCACAGCTTTAAAGATGTTAAACATGTAATTACTCTAAGGCTCAGGCAGTCCTGCTCAGTGACAGAGCATCTGCCTGGTGTATGTGATGCTCAGGTTTGATACCCAGCACTGATGGAAAAACTATGGGGTGGGGGTGTGGTTATGACTAAGATGTGTGATATGTAGATAGGAAAATTTCAATGATAATTATGTTTTAAAGAAACCATTTAGGTGCCAGAGAGGACCATAGGAATGTCTGATGCTGTGACCTATCTAGTGTGGGAGGTCAAGGCAGTCTGGTTGGACAGTGAAGTCTCCAGAGGGAAGGACAGGGGGAGGATGGTGGGGAAAAGACATGTGTTATGCTAATATTTCTCCCAGGAAAGGAGCCAGGGAAGGTCATTTTGTTCCATATGCTCACTTTATAGCCATTTTGGATGCTGTCACTACTCAGAGGGGAACCAGGTGATTTATTTACACAAAAGCATTAAAACATGCTATTCTGTCTCCAGCATCTCGAGTCACGTATCTTCTAACTCCGATGGACTACTTTGCTGGTGTGTGTGTGTGTGTGTGTTCAATAATCTGAATATTAAGTTTTAGGGAACAGTACAGTTTAATATGTACAATGTACAGTTGTGAATGCTTTTACAAAGTATCTTTATTCGGACTGGATAGATGGCTCAGTGGTTAAAACACTGACTCTGCACTTGCTGGCCTCCACCTGTTTGCAACTCCCATTCTAGGGGTGACCTGACACCCTCTCCAACATCCTCAGGCACTGCATGTGTGTAAAATATTCACACATATGCAGGGGAAGAATCAACAACACACTTAAAATAAAAGTAAGTAAAATTAAAAATAAGACAAAATAAAGATGTGTGTTTACTATCAGAGTCTAGATGCCTCTACCGGGAGTCAGAGCCTCTTAGATCCAGACAGCAAATACTTTAACCACAGGCAGATTTGATGGACATTGAGTGCAGAAGTTCCTCTGAAGACTAATCTCTCCAGAAGCCAGGAGAAGCCACCCAGCGAAGAGACGTTTTTTTAACCCCTTCTACTCCACTGTAAAACTAATGTGTGGTTTGCTGCCTCCAATGCATCATTAATTTGGACAAATAATCTTCAAGGATCCGTTCACTTCGTGGGAGGAGAGGAAGCACGCGAGGACCACGTTAACCACAGTTTGTCCTGGGGATGCCGCAGAGTTCAAACTTCAGAGAGGACAGTGTTTTACAAAAGGAAAACAAACACCCCATGAATACATCATTTATTTTATTATTGCGTGTACACCCCTGCACACATGCAAGGCAAGGCCAGAGGGCAAACCTGGAGTGCTTTCCCTCACAGCTGTCTTCCTTTTTGAGATAAAAATCCCTTGTTGGCCTGAAACCACCCGGTGGGCTGGGGCTGACTGGCCGGTGAACCCTGGGGACCCTTCTGCCTTCTCCTCCTGGCTCTGGGGTTACAAGTGTAAGCTGCAGTGTTTGGATTTTTGTGGGTACAAGAAATTGAACTCAGGACCTCGTGCTTTCAAACCAAACACTTTACTGACTCAGCCCTGTCCCCAGACCCCGGAATAGAGCATTTAAAGCTTCTAACTGCTCAGCCCTTTATTTCATCCACAGGACACCACCAAGTAGCCTTGCTGTGCAGACAGTCAAGCCTGGGTTTGATACAGCTGGACGGCCAAGTCCAGTCGAGAAAAGCTACTGTACATTAACTTCTCATGCCATATTGCAGAGGAAGCATGGAGAGTCAACACTGGGCCCCACCCCTGCCTCGATATAGAAATTTGCAAAGGAGTTGCCTCCTGGAGAATAAGTCTCTTCGGTGGCAAAGATGAACCTGAAAGTTGAAACCTGAGCTTCCTCTCCTGTCCCTCAACTACCCCAGGTCAAATGGAAGCTTCTGGTCTTCCAGTCTTAGCCCACTGAGCCAAAGGGCTCCACGGCGTGCTAACTGGAGCCATCCCTCTCTTTCAAGCAGGTGCTTGCTAGAGCTTCAGTTCACGAGAACCCACCAATAGCCAGGAAATATGTGTGGTTGGTTTCTGCGAACACTGGTAGCTTTGCATACATTAGCTGGAAGTAAAAATAAAAGCACCAAGTTACTGGGATCAAAATTGTGTGTGTAGGCAGAGAGAGAGAGGGAGATGGGGGATAGACACAGAAAGAAAAGTAGGGTGGGGAGGGGAACGGAGCCAGAGGAGGGAGAGGCAGGGAGAAAGAATAAGATGGAAAGAAATGTTTTTGGTTTGTTTTTGTTTTAGTTTTAAATGCAGCCTCCAGTACATGCCTTGAATTAAAGCTGTAGGGAAAAAAATGGTTGCATATTTATTTTGAATATGCAAAAGATAATATTCAAGTAATGATTGCATTTAAATATATTCAGATCATACAAGTGGTTATGATGAGCCCTTCCTTGCCTATCATGAGAGAAAAAGGAGCAGTTCCTATCCCAGCTGCTAGAACAAGCTACAAACTCACATTAAGGAAGCACTGCACTGAGGGTTCTGTCCCTGCAGGACAGGATGGACCACTGCTATGGGGGTGTCTATTCACGCAGAACAGGATGGACCACTGTTATGGGGGTGTCTATTCACACAGGACAGAATGGCCCGAGACCTGACTTTCCTATGATTCAGCTCACACATCTTCATGTATTTCTGCCACAGAAACTCTGAGCTCTAGATAATGTCTGCAAAAATTCTGAGTTACAACTCTAGCTGTCAGGGAAGACTCAAAGCCTGGATGGCTAGGAAGGGCACTAAGACATAGCACCTTACCTCCGTGATTGACAGCCCACGTGTGACTGGGCACCTTTCTGGCGCTGAGAGTCTTTGAAAGTCATTCTGCATGTCCGTTTTCCTTTCTGCCCTGGGACATGGCTCACTTGGTAAGCACTGGTGAGGTGAATGAAGAAATGTGTGCTTGGAGACACTTTGCACAAGCCAAGCTCTTTGAAATGCAATGTTGAAAAGGGTTGGCTCCAGGAAGTAGCCTGGCTCTTGGTTAAGGAAAACCTGTTTTTATTGGTTTGTTCGATTTTTGTATAGGGTGTCCTGTATGCTGTCTTTGAACTCACTGTGCAGATGGAGATGGCCTTCATTGCTGGATCTCAGGCCTTCACCTCTTTGCTGCTGGGATTGCAGGCAGGCTCTCATCCATGTGTATCTACCACATCCCAGGTGTTGCTGCTGTCCCTGGACATAGTCTGAAACTTTTGACCTAGATTGGGACAGGGTAGCAGGAGTATATTTCCAAGGCTGGTGACTGACTAAGTGGCAGAAATGATGCACATATTTATGAAACCAGTAAGGGCACAATTTCAATCGAGAGTGCACTGGGGGCGGGGTTAGTGACTCCCGGAGCTCCATCTAATTATCCAGGGAAGTTAGACTTTGGTTTTCTATTCCACACTTTCTTCACTCTGTCACCTTTGCCCTCCCTCTCTTCGTGTTCTCTCTCTCTGCCTTTCTTTCATATTTAAGCACTACATTGTTTCTCTGTGTAAATAATTTAAGATAGACATTTGGTTATTTCTACAAGCTATGAGCTAACCTGGTCTCATATTGTGACTTTATGGCCACACTACCTGAACATGGCCAGTATCTGATATGTGGTTTTAAGCTGGGCTCTTGTGGAGCAAACTTGTACTGTTAGGGTATTTTTGTGCCTAGAGACACGGGTTAAAAAAATTATCACAAAAATAAATGAAAGGAAAATAGATAAAACACAGAGTAGGATAGCTTTAAATCCTTGTGCCTTTGCTTATCAATGGAGAAAATACTATTTGTTTTGTAGCATGAATAATAAAAACCCAGAGACAGATATTGGGGTTCAAGCTGAAGACTAGAGAAGCAAAGCAGCCAAGCCACTAGAGAGTTCTCATCTCTACAAATGCTCAGACAGAAGGGGAGATCAACCCAACTCAGATTGCATCTCCAGAACGCACCGCTACTCACCAAATCTCAGACGGCTCCCGAGACTGCACTGAGCTCCTTATATTCTCTCTAGTGCTGGGATTAAAAGCATGAGCACTATTTCTCTTTTAGACCCATTCACCCAGGGTGGCCTTGCACTCACAGAGATCCATCCACCTCTGTCTCCTGAGTCCTGGGATTAAAGGTGTGTGCCACCACTGCCCAGCTTCTAAGGAAGTAGCTAGCTTTACATTCTGATCTCCAGGCAAGCTTTATTAGATCATAAATAATATATCACCACATTTCTAGGAAGTTTGTTTAGAAATAATTTAGTTAATACATGAGAAGAATTAACAAGAGTGCTTGGGACATAAGATCCAAAACTGTTCACTATGATTGCATTGCCTATTAATTAGTGCCACATGAAAGCCAACTGGAGATGATCCTGAGAGGCAATGAGGTAGTACAGGGAAAGGATCCAGGTGAGCCATAAAAGGAGGGTGAGTGCATGGACGGCTATGTTTACTGTAAATAACGACACAGTGATATATGAGCCAGAGTTTGTATCTATCTAGCGATGATTCATCTACAAGATGAACTCAGGCAACAGCTGCTCAGACAGGGTGTCTCTCTGTCAAGTGCTTGCAGCCCATAGCTGGCATCCAGCCTCCTGCTGCATCGCTGCCTAATCTGTGACTTCCACTTGCACAGCTGCATCATGCAGTTCCAACAGATCTGTCCAGATTCCAGCACCAGGTGTGGGAAGGAGAAAGTGGGGCTGAGGGCTCCCTGTGAGGGGGTGGCTCAGTGAACTTGCCTGGTGAGTGTTTCACAGACCACCCAGAAACATGTTCATATGGGCTCAAGAGGAATGTGGTGTGCTTAGAGGCTGTTGTGGAGGGGACCACTATATTCTGATTCCAGGGAGACTTAGCCTCTGTGGTGTACCGGAGATTCCAGGACATGTAGAAATCTCCACCATGGCTCCTCTGTTCAGAAAACAAAGCCAACAGCAATAAGGATGAATAGGCATCAGTTCCAACTGATGATAACAGTGAGTTACCAAAGTCTTGACGGTTTAAACCAACATGAAGTATTTATTTGTGGTTTTAGAGATCAGAAGTCTCACCTAGTTCTCAGAGGCGTCAAACCAAGGCTGTGCAGCATCCTTTTGATGCTTGAGTTCAGAATCCATTTGAGTTCTGGGATTTTCTGCATCCACTAGCCCATGGACCCTCCCCCGTCTTCACACAGTATAGCAGACCCCAGGCTCTGTCTCTGCCCCTCTTGCCTCCTTTGGTAAGGACTTTCATGATATCGGGGCACCTGGGTAACCCAAACTCATCTTTTGCTCTCAAGATCCCCACTAAGTCACATCTGGAAAACAAAACAAAATAAAAAACCCTTTTTGTCAACATACCTGAACTTATGAGACACCTTGAAAACAGTGCTATGAGGGAAGTTTATTGCACTAAGTGCCCATATGAAGAAAATGGAGGATAGTCACATTAGAGAATTAACAGCACACCTGAAAGCCCTAGAACAAAAAGAAGCAAACTCATCCCAGAGGAGTAGACGCCTGGAAATAATCAATTTGAGGGCTGAAATCAATAAAGTAAAAACAAGGAAAACAATACAAAAAAAAAGTCAATGCAACAAAGAGTTGGTTTTTTGAGAAAATCAACAAGATAGACAAACCTTTATCCAAACTAACCAAAAAGCAGAGAGAGAGAACATGCAAATTAACAAAATCAGAAACAACAACAACAAAAAAGGGACATAATAACGGACACTGAGGAAACACAGACAATTTTCAGGTCATACTTTAAAAACCTGTACTCCACAAAATTTGAGAATTCAAAGGAAATGAACAAATTTCTAGATAACTATCACTTACCAAAATTAAGTCAAGAACAGACAAACAACTTAAATAGACCTATAATCCCTAATGAAATAGAAGCAGTCATCAAAGGCCTCCCAACCAAAAAGAGCCCAGGGCCAGATGGCTTCAGTGCTGAATTCTACCAGAAATTCAAAAAAGAACTAATACCAATATTCCTCAAAGTGTTCCACACAATAGAAGGTTCATTACCAAAATCTTTTCACGAGGCCACAATCATCACCGTGGTACCCAAGCCACACAAAGATACAACTAAGAAAGAAAACTACAGACCAATATTCCTTATGAACACTGATGCAAAAATAGTCAATAAAATACTGGCAAAACCAAATCCATAAATACATCAGAGAAATCATCCACCATGACCAAGTAGGCTTCATCCCTGGGTTGCAGGGATGGTTTAACATATGAAAATCTATCAACGTGATCCAACATATAAACAAACTGAAAAAGAAAAACCATCTCCCTAGATGCTGAAAAGGCTTCTGACAAAATTCAACACCCTTTCATGATAAAGGTCTTGGAGAAATCAGGGATAACAGGAACATACCTAAACATAATAAAAGCAATATACAGTAAACCAACAACTAACATCAAACTGAACGAAGAGAAGCTTAAGGCAATTCCTCTAAAATCAGGAACAAGACAAGGCTGTCCTCTCTCTCCATATCTCTTCAATATTGTACTTGAAGTTCTAGCTAAAGCAATAAGACAGCAAAAGGAGATCAAGGAGATACACATTGGAAAGGAAAGAGACAAACTTTCACTATTTGCAGATGATATGATGATTTATATAAGAGACCCAAAAAACTCTACCAGGGAACTCTTACAGCTGATAAACACCTTCAACACACTAGCAGGATACAAGGTAAACTTAAAAAGAAAATCAGTAGCCATAATTTATTCAGACGACAAAGGGGCTGAGAAAGGAATCAGAGAAACATCACCCTTTACAATGGCCACAAACAACATAAAGTATCTTGGGGTAATGCTTACCAAACAAGTGAAAGACCTATATAATAAGAACCTTGTGTCTTTAAAGAAAGAAATTAAAGAAGATACCAGAAAATGGTAAGATATCCCACGCTCTTGGATAGGTAGGATATACATAGTAAAAATGGCAATCTTGCCAAAAGCAATCTACAGATTCAATACAATCCCAATCAAAATCCCAGCACAATTCTTCACTGACCTTGAAAGGATAATAATTAACTTTATATGGAAAAACAAAAGATCCAGGATAGCCCAAACAACCCTGTACAATAAAGGAACTTCAGGAGGCATCACCATCCCCAACTTTAAGCTCTACTACAAAGCTATAGTCCTGTAAACAGCCTTGTATTGGCACAAAAAGAGACCAATGGTATTGAATTGAAAATCCTGATATTAATCCACACACCTGCAAACACCTGATTTTTGACAAAACAGCTACAAGTATACAACGGGAGGAGGAAAGCATCTTCAACAAATGGTGCTGGCACAACTGGATGATGGTGTGTAGAAGACTGCAGATAGACCCATGTCTATCACCATGCACAAAACTCAAGTCCAAATGGTTCAAAGACCTCAACATAAATCCAGCCACACTGAACCTTTTAGAAGAGAAAGTGGAAGGTACTCTTGAACAAATTGGTACAGGAGACTGCTTCCTGAATATAACTCCAGTAGTAGAGACACTGAGATTGACAATTAATAAATGGGACCTCCTCAAAGTGAGAAGCTTCTGTAAGATAAAGGACACAGTTACCAAGCCCAAATGGCAGCCTACAGAGTGGAAAAAGATCTTCACCAATCCTACATTTGACAGAGGGCTGTTCTCCAAAATATACGAAGAACTCAAGAAACTAGTCAACAAAATACCAAATAACCCTATTAAAAAATGAGGTACAGAACTGAAGAGAGAACTGTCAAGAGAGAAAATAAAAAAGGCCAAAAGACACGTAAGAATGTGCTCAACATCCTTAGCTATCAAGGAAATGCAAATCAAAACAACTTTGAGATACCATCTTACTCATCTTACTCCTGCCAGAATGGCTAAAATTAGAAACACCAATGACAACTTATGCTGGAGAGGATTTGGAGAAAGGGGAATACTCTTCCACTGCTGGTGGGAGTGCAAACTTGTACAGCCATTTTGGAGATCAGTATGGCAGTTCCTCAGGAAAATGGGAATTAGTTTACCTCAGGACCCGGCAATCCCCCTATTAGGCATATACCAAAATGATCCACATCCATGCAACAAAGACATGTGCTCAACTATGTTCACAGCAGCATTATTTGTAATAGAAAGAACCTGGAAGCAACCTAGATGCCTCTCAACTGAAGAATGGATAAAGAAGATGTGGCACATCTACACAATGGAATACTACTATGCTGTAAAAAAAAAAAAAAAAAAAAAACAATGGAATCTTGAAATTTGCAGGCAAGTGGATGGAACTTGAAGAAACCATCCTGAATGACATAACCCAGTCACAAAAAGAGGAAGAGGAACATGGTATGTATTCACTCATTCATATATGGATTTTAGACCTAGAGCAAAGGATCACCAGCCTATAATTCACACTGCCAGAGGAACTAGGATACAAGGTAGATTCTTAGAGATTCATATATGTTCCCTCACAGAGGGGGAAGGGACAGAAGAGGGAACTAGGAGAAAGTGAAGGGGAGGAGAGGAAAACATGTGGGATTAGGAAGACTGAGTCAGGGAGGAATAGAAGACAGGAGAGAAAGAGAGAGAGAGAGAGAGAGAGAGAGAGAGAGAGAGAGAGAGAGAGAGAGAGAGAGAGAACATAAAAGAGGGAGCCATTATTGTAGAGAGCCGTGTAGTGCCACGCATTAAAGTGGTGCTGGCTTCTGCCTTACACCTTCCTGCTGGTGAAGACTCTCTGGCGTAAACAAGCCCTTAATTAGTTAAGTCTGTTCAGCCTGTCTGCTTCTGCATTAGAGTAGCCTATCTGCAGGGTCCACGTGGCTCACTGGGGTTGGTTAGCTCAAGGGTATTTAAGCCTGTGCAGGGGTCCTCTCTCTCCCTCACTCTCCCTCTCCATGGGCCAGAAGAAACATGTTTAAAGGAACCTGATTAAAACCGCATGAAGAAGATCTACCCGGAGTCGCGTCTTCCTTGCTGGCTAGGGCAGGTGCATACACATTATAGGTTTGAAGAGAAAACTGAACCTTAAGAAACATCCAGAGACCTACAAGACTGACTCCAACTAACAATTTGGGCAACAGTGGAAAGGCTACCATAAATGCCCCTCCCTGATAATGAGATTGCGGACTAACTTATTTAACATCATGGATCCCTCATCTAGTAGCCAATGGAAACAGAAGCAAACACCCACAACTGAACACAGAGCTGAATTGGAATCCAGATGCAGAGAGGGAGGACAAGACCAGGCTGCAGAAACACATAGAGACAGCTGACCTGAACAAGGAGGAGCTAATGGGCCCCTGATGGCAGATGTCATTCTGTAAGTATGTTTCTCATACTGGTTAATGAATAAAGCCCTGTTGGCCAATTAGAAAGCAAGATAGGAGGGACTAGTAAACTAGGAGGAAAGAGGAAGTAGGAAGGAGGAGTCAACATGGAGAGCCCTGAGAGGTAGCATGCCAGCTGCTCTGGCTGGTAAGATGAGCCATGTGGAAATACTTAGAATAGTAGAAATGGGTTAATCATTAAGACAGAGCTAGCCGGTAAGGAACAGAATTGTATCAAATACAGAGTCTCTACAGAGTCTCTGCATGTTATTTTCAGCTGGCGTGGCGGCGGGACCAGACCAGTGAGGGGGGGGGGGTACCTACTCGTAACATAATGGTGTCAGAAGTGGAACTGAGAACTTTCACTTAAAACTTAACAAAAGCTTAAAAAATAGTTTTTAGAAACAAAAGAACAGAGACAAGCAAGGCTTCTTGCTAGCATTTTTCTGGGTTGGACCCTGTTTTGTAAAAGAAAAACAAAGATTTGCGCAGCTCCTTTAAGGGAGGTTTTCTGACTCAGCATAAGCAGCAAAAAACCACAAAGATTTTAAAGAGCTCTGCTAACAATTTATTAGTGTGTACGAGAGCTGGCAATGGCAGTGACCACATCTCCAAGCCGGCAGCATGCTGTTGGATGCAGGGTAGACCAAGGCGGTGAGCACAGCTCTCACTGCTGGTGGTAAAGTAGCTGCTGCCATCTTGGATAGACCGCAGCTGAAAGTGTGGCTTTCATGTTAGCAATGTTGTTTTTTAACAGATAAAGACTCGTGGCCAGAAAAAGATAAAGATTTACAGTAAAGACAGATTCACATTAAGAAAAACCGCTAAAGGTTTACAGTGTGCTTTAAAATATACATAGGCTAGGGAGAGAAAGAGAAAAGAAATAAATGATTTAAAAAAGGCAGAGTGTGGCTGGGTGTGGTGGCACATGCCTTTAATCCCAGCACTTGGGAGACAGAGGCAAGCAGATCTCTGTGATTTCAAAGGAAATCTGGTATATGGAGTGAATTCCAGAACAGATAAAAGTTACACAGGAAAACCCTGTCTCAAAATATGTAAAAATATAAGTAAAAGAAATAAAGTAATAAAAAAAAAGCCACGTAAAGATGGAAAGCACAGAGAAATTTTGGATACTGTACGCTGTTCTGTTATCTTTAAATTTTTATTATCTTTGTATTGTTTGACTGCTGAGGTAATAACAACAACTGTTAAAACAAATGCTGCTGAATCAATCCAATTTATATATTTTAAAAATGCTTTGACTCCAAAATTTAAGTCTACGGTCAAGTTACTGGGGGAAAGGATTTCTAATTTTGTTTCCACAGAAAATGAAAAGCTGTGGATTCCTTCCAGACTAAGGTGGTTTGATCGCCAGACCCCCTGAAACAGTGCCCCAGGTGATCCAACATTCAGCAGACTACAGCCAGGATTTCTGTGTCTTCTTTAGATTCCCCATGACAGCGCCCCCTACCAGCAAGAAGCAGTTTGGAAAGAATGACACCCAAATTCCCAAATGTTGTTTATAAATGTTTGTCTTCATTTAAGTGGGCTTGGTTATAAATGGTTAATGACCACAGGGAATCTTTTTAAAGGTAAAAAGGGAATTATGGTATAGATACGAATGCTTTGTTTTGGAATGGATTTTCATTTATTGATACAAATTTAAGGTCAATTTTGTGATATGTATATTTCTCCTCTTGTTTAGGTATTGTGTTTATATAGCTCATTAAAAATGTAATGTATAATTTAGTGCAGAGTATAAATAGTTACCTATAATAGTCAAAACTTAGGTAAGTTAGATTTTCTAGATATATAGAGATGTATTTGAGATGGATAGGCAGTCTTCAAAACTTTCAAAAACCTTCAGAATATGGCATTTAAAATGGTTTAGGGATTTTCTTAACAGTGAGACATAACTGCTCCTGGCAACAACCACCTTCATCAGAAAGGAAGATAGACATTGAAGAAACTCGTTATGAAGTTTGCTTCCAATATGACAAGACTAGTCATATGGGCAAGATACTGCTCTTGTCTGGACTGTTTGACTTTATGCTGTATAAACTGGACATGCAGGACCCACAGGAAAATGATTGCTGAAACAAGATGGACATTGCTACAGGATTCCTGCTTCATGGAAGAAGCTGCCAGACAGTGTACAGGACACAGAAAAAAATGACTGACAAACTGCCAATACAGACAGACAGTTTAAAGTTTTTTGCTTTGCTAAGGAGTCTCCAGACACACTATGGCCTATGAGTTGAAGATGGAACATTACAAAAGAACTTTAGGTGACTGACCAGGCAGTGAGTTATCTCTGTCATTTCTAGAGTTTATATATTATCCTTCAGTGGTCTTTAAAGGAGTTGAAGACAGATAGCTATGGTTATAGTTTTCCTTAGTTAGGATTAAAGATAAGTTACATATAGGACTTTAGACTCACAAAGACAGGATAGATGATATTTTCTTTAAGTCTTACTAAATCTTAATGGACTATATGTTGTTAACTGTGATTCTTATTTGATAACGGTTGTGTGATATATTTTGCTATGCTAAGGTTAAACCCTTCTTTTTATTTTAGACAGAAAAGAGGAGGTGAAGGGAGATGTCATTCTGTAAATATGTTTCTCATACTGGTTAATGAATAAAGCACTGTGAGCCAATGGGAAAGCAAGATAGGCGGGGCTAGGAGACAAGGAGGAAAGAGGAAGTAGTAAGGAGGAGTCAACATGGAGAGCCCTGAGAGGTAGTATGCCAGCCTCTGGCCGGTAAGATGAGCCAAGTGGAAATACTTAGATAAGTAGAAATGGGTTAATAATTAAGACAGAGCTAGCTGGTAACAACTAGTACCTTGTCAACAGCCTTATATATATAATACAGAGTCTCTGCATGTTATTGTGGGCTGGCGTGGCGGCCGGACCAGGTGGGCTGGCGGAAAACATATGTGCTACAGGCCCCCAGACTGATAGCTGGGAATTAGCCATGGGACTGACTCAGACCCCCTGAATTTGGGTCTCAGTTAGAAGGCCTGAGTAGTCTAAGGGACCTTGGACAGTGAAACCAGGATGTATCCCTGGTGCACAAAAGGACTTTGGGAGCACATTCCTCATGGAGGGATACTCCCTTAACTTAGAGACAGGAGAGAAGGCCTAGACCCTACTCCAAATGACTTGACAGATTTAGATGACCCCTCCTGGAGGGCATCACCCTACATGTGGAGTAGGGGGGTGAAAGGGGAGAGTAGTTGGGGTCATGAGAGGGTGGGAGAGAGGGAAAGAGGGAGAAAGTGAGAGGGAACTGGGATTGATATGTAAAATAAAAATAAAAATAAAAAAACTTTTTTGTCAAGTTAAATGACACATTTGTAGTGTTTCTGGTAGATATCTGGGAAGACTTTGTCCTGCCTTGTCTTAAAATGTCATTATTAATTCTGCAGAGGTTAATCACAGCTTCTTAGCGATTTAGGTCTGCGTTTCACTAACCAGAATTTCTTGTGAGCAGGTACCTTCCTTAATAATAATAATACGCAAAATCCCCAAGCCCACCTTTTGTAGTTTTTATTATTGCTTGTCAAGGTTCCCTCTGGGATCTGCTGTGTGTTATCTTTTTCCCTGTGGTTGGGGAGAGAAGCATTTTCCATTCTGAGGACTTTCACCTTCAGCCTCTCAATGCCCTGCACTTGTTGGTGTGATGGGGTAGGTTGCTTTCAAAATATGATTGTTTGAGTAAACAGCATATCAATCTGGGGTTCTGATTGTGGTCCTGTGCAATCAAACCTTTCCCACAATTGGAGCTCAGTCCACCACTGTGCATGCATGCAGTGTTTGGGTCTGATGGCTCTTTGTGGACCATCTTAACAGAAATGTGGCCTGACGTCAATCCCAGCTCTCTAAGATGGTTGTGAATGTGACTTTTGCCCATATCTATTGCATGTCATTTCTGACTATTTTCATAGTAGGGCTTTATAGTTTGGTATCTGATGTGGGGTGTCCTTCTGTATGCTATGACTATACGTTTGCCGTGCTAATTGATGAATAGAGCTGTTTAGGTCAACGGACAGGAAGAATTTAGCTAGGTGGGAATTCTGAACAAAGGAGGCAGGGAGAAGGAAGACAGAATGAAAGGACACCATTTAGTCCCAGGGGAGTTAAGAAACCCTGGCGTCACTGCTAAGCCAAGGCCACGTGGTGATACACAGATTAATAGAAATGGGTTAATAATTAAGGAAGAGCTAGGGAGTAAGAAGCCTAAGTCATTGGCCAAACAATTATATGTTATGTTTCTAAATGGTTATGTCACAGTGGCTCTGGAGACCCAGTGGGAGAAGATAACCCTGACCAATGGGACTGAAGCAGACAGAGGAAGTCTCTGCCTACTAGTCTCTTTCAGATCAAGGGCTTTCTAGTAATGTGGCAATGCATTCCCCTCCATTGAAAAGTTTGATTATTATTGTTTTTCATTCAGTGTGTAACTCTGGGCTTTTCTTTTTTGAAAGCTATAGCTGTGGCTTAAGGACCCATGATTTATCTCTCTGGATACACTTACAGTGATGGCAAGTGGTTTTCTTCACCCACCATCTACTCTACAGAATCTTATAGAGTGTTTGAGATAGTTAATGTCACTGTCAGTTCGACAGGCTCCAGAATCGCCTAGAAGGCAAAACTCTGCGTATGTCTGAGATGGCATTTCTACATTGAGCTAGTTGAGGTAGGGAAGCCTACCTCAATGAATGGTATCTATTTATGGGCTGGACTCCTGGTCTACATTAAAAAAAGAAAGTTAGCTAGCCATAAGTGTTCATCTCTGTCTGCTTCTGTACTGCGAACGAAGCATGGCAAGACAGCTTCTGTTCCTGTCTCCATGCCATCCCATTGCCATGTCCTTTGTCTCTTTTTAAGCCACAAGTCAAATAAGTTCTTTCTCACCTAAAATTGTTCTCATCAGTTACTTGTCACCGCAACAAGAAGAGTAAACGTGTAAGAGCATCCTTTCCTGAGATGGAGGATCTGAGGTACTCAGTACCAGATTTTGGCACAATATGCCCAACTAAGACTTTGTGTAGTTTTTTATTATTCTGGTAGGTATCTTTGATAGTTGATATGTAATGAATGACTTTTATAATTATAGTTTTTAAAAACAATTTGCTTAATGCTTATTGCAATGATCACACACAAGCTTTTAGCTGAGAAACCTAGAAACTAGTGACCATGTTGTAGAGAAATTATGTGCAAGGAACTGTTTTTTTTAAAGCTAAGTCAAGGGACAATGGCTACAAATAAATCTCTATGCTAGTGAATTCCCAATTAAATTCCTGAAATATCTTTGCTAAGTAAATGGAATATAAACCAATTCATATAAAAAGAATTTTAATTATCTACCATAGTTAAAAATGAAGCATCCTATTTTCCTATTATAATGTTATTAAGTTAGCTTTCTTATTAATAGAGAGTTTTGTATTTAATGTAGTATTTTCAGGTTCTTATGTGATAATTTTCATCTTTGGCTCTGATCACACAGGTACACACACACAGACACACACACACACACAGACACACACAGACACAGACACACACACACACACACACACACACACACACACACACACACACACACACACCCATCATAGAAAATGACTGGAAAAAGTAAAAAATCAGTATATGAGAAAAATTCCTATACTACCTAGATAATATATACTGGTGTTAATTCTGTGGTGACCTTTCTATATTTACACAAGTTCATTTTGGGTTCTTTCTTTTGGTATTTAATATTGTTGAGATTACATTTTGTTTGGGGCCTATTTCTGTTTTAATCAGCATTATATAAGAATTATTTCTCTATGCCTTTAACTTTTTCTGGAAAACATCCCCTCTCGTGGTGGTCACTGAATGTGACATCCCATGAGTACAACACTGTTTAAGCACTCGCATCTTCCTTGACATCTAGGCTGTAAATCTGTCCATGGAAGTGTGTCTTTATTTTCATGTGGTACAGTTTAACATGTGTAAATTCCTACATATGGACTAAGCAGTTATAGGTTGAGATTGTCTGGAGGCACTTGATAAACATCATTAATACATTTTCATACACACACACACACACACACACACACACACACACACACACAGTGCCAGTTTTCCAGAAGAATTATCCAGATATGGGAGTTCTTAAGTCAGTGGCATTATATTTTTGCTATTGCTAAATATTGACATTTTAAAGGGTGGCAATGTGATAGAATAAATAATGCTTTAAACTTTTAATGATTTTAAAGAGAACACCACTTAAAATTGTGTTGGTCATGAAACACATTCAACTAGTTGGAGCCTAACAACTGCAGGTTGTTATATTTTATATATAAAATGGTAGGTATATTCCATAGATTTCATTTCACTGTGACAAAATACCAGAAAGGCAACTTATTGGTTCAGGGTTTGAGGGCACTGTCCACCATAGTTTAGAAGGCACAGTGACTGGGTCTTGGGCAATAGGTTGTGTTGAATCTACAATCAGAAAATAGACAGTGATGAATGATGGAGAGATGGCTTCGTGGGTAAAACTCTTGTTATTCAAGAATGAAGACCTGAGTTAGTATCTTCATTATCCACATGAAAAGTCAGGTATAGAAGGTGATACCTGTAACCCCAGCATTGGGGTGGACATAGGCAGATCTCACGGACTCTGTGGCCAGCAAGTTTAGGTGAGTTGTCGAGCTCCATGAAAGAGGTTGTGTCAAAGCATAAGGTGGAGAGTGATTGGGGGAGACATAGGATGTTGACTTCTGGTCTACCTACGTAAGTGTCTGCACAGGCACACATGTATGCACTGAAACACAAGTGGAAAGGCAAGAAAGCACGCTGGCATTCCATCTTGCTTGCTCCCTTTTATTTATTGCTGTACACTATCTCATAGGATGGTAACACCCACACTTAGGGCAGAACTTCCCTTCTAGGTGAAATCTATACCTACAAGGATATACCTGGAGGTGTTTCTATAGTGATTTTAAAGTTAACCAAGTTGACAGTGAATATTCACCATCATAGTTGGTATAGATGCTATGCAAGGCTAGAAACAATAGCTACTTATTGCTTACTAACATTTTGACTATTGTTTACAAAGGAGTAATTATCCTTGTTGTTTGGTTAATTTATCAGAAACATGGCATACAATAATTTTCTGTGTATGTGGCCCTCCCAAATCCTTCATTCTATCCATAATCAACTACCATCTGTCCTTGGAACCTTTAATGGAAATGTTGAAGGTAATACCTTTCCTATTAAAATTACATGGAATATCTATATCTACTCAAAACTCAGAATTTAGGTTATCTGGATTTTATTATGGCTTCAGGCACCAGTATAATAAAACCGAACACCAGTATACTAGAGTTATCACTCCCTTATTTGTGAAAAAAAAAAGGTCATGTTTTCTCAAATCAGTTTCTGTGTTACTCCTCAAGGCTTGGATCGTCATCATAAAAACTCTGTCATAGATGGTGATAAACATTTACCTGATGCACACGGGGAAACTCTGATATTTTTGTTATTATTCACAAAACATATGTCTGACACTTAGATTCTCATGAATCATTTTCAGAGTTGCATTCCACATAAGGGGCAATGAACAAAGCAGACATGAAAGACTCAAAGTGCAGGCTTGCTCGAAAGAACTACTCTTCAACAACAGACTTGATGTGTCTCCTTTCCACCCACTCTCCAGCCTCCCCAGTTTATCCCTTCTCCGCCTCTGTCACACATGGCTGCATAAGTTGTGTCATGACACAACCTTGGCCTTGTTTTCTTTATCATCGTGGAACAAGTGTGGAGTCTGCTGTGGTGCCTCCTGTGTGGGATAACTCATTGTAGACCACCCCGCTTCCTCTGAATTCTCTCAAAACCCCAGGGAAAAGATGTACTTTTGACATTTTCATTCTCCCTCCCTCTCTCATTTCTCTGATCTCTTCAGTGTTGCTTAAATTACTTAAATTACTCAGCAGATATTGTTTGGATATTCTTCATTCATTTTTCTCATTATAGTTTGAGCACAAATGATGAGCAAGACATTGGCACAAAACCACCCTGTTGATACAATCCGCAAACTAATCTTTATACAATGCCTACCAGTGGGGATGCCTGAAGGCTGAGGGAGATGGAGTTATGGGATTATTTCTCAGAGGTTTTGACTCCATAGGAACATGCTTCTAGCAAAACACTTCTAGCTCTTAAAGCCCTGAGGCATGGGAGGGAGGGAGGGAGGAAGGGAGGGATGGAGGAAAGGTGGAGGGGAGGAAAGCAGGAGGGTCCTTGAGATTAAGCTGGGAGTCAAGGGAAGTGGGGTCTTATGAAGTTGCAGTGGTGAGAAGGGGCTTGACGGTGAGAGTTTTGTATTTTATCTTACAAGCAAGAAAAACTCGATAGGATGTCTTGAGAAGGTGGTGACATGATTTTCATTTGGGACTAGAGAGATGGCCCAGTGGATAAGAGCACTTGCTATTCTTGTAGAGGACCTGGGTTTGGTTCCCAGCTCCCACACAGTGGAGACCAAATTTCATCTTCCTACCTACTATACTTATCATACTTAGTTGAAGCAAGCTCCCTCCATACACACACACAAACACACACGCACGCACACACACACACACACACACACACACACACACACACACATTGGGGTATCAGGATAAACAAATAGGCCAAACATATGTTTATTCAGGGAGAAATAACTTACAACCTAGACAGATGAACACCAGCAGGTTCCACCGGATGCTCTCCTCCCGGGCTCCTCCTCAGACCTAGTTCAACAGGTCACTTCCACCCCTGGCTCCACCCGCAATGGGCGTGGTCAGTGCCACAGAAGCAGACAAAGTGAATATCTCACTACACACACATATTAGGAAGAGCATCTCTAGAAGTAAAAGACAATGATAAAGTGAGGTGGGGTATGTGAACATCAAATGGACAGTGTTCAATTTTCTCAGTTGAGTCGTGTACATAGTATGGTTGTTGGTGGTAGTATGTGTGTGTGTGTGTGTGTGTGTGTGTGTGTGTGTGTGTGTGTGTGTATGTGCGCGCGCGTGTTTGGGAGGACTATACTACATTTTGTGGGCCACTTTGATTAATGTAGAGTACTAATACAATTAATTCTTCAAGTCCATGAACATTGAGTATCTTTTCAGCCTCTTTGAAAATGTTTGCTAACTTTAATTATATCACTATTTCACCTTTTGGTTAAATTTATTCTTAATTACTTCATATTTTTGTAGCGTCTGTAAATGAGATAACTTTTTACAATTTTTGTTGTGGCAACTTTGTTAAAAGTGTATTAGAGTGCTGGTCGGTGGTGGCACAGGCCTTTGATCTCAGCACTTGGGATGCAGAGGCAGGCAGATCTCTGTGAGTTTGAGGCCAACCTGGTCTACAGAGGGAGTGTCAGGATAGGATCCAGAGCTACACAGAGAAACCCTCCCTGGACAAAATAAATAAATAAATAAACAACAACAACAAAAAAAACAAACAAACAAATAAATAAAAATAAAAGTGTATTGCAGTACTTTCAAATCTTGTGTATTACATCCTGAAACTGTAGTATACTCATGTGCATTGGTCTGTTTGAACAGTCTCTCTCTTCTCGCATCTTTTAGTTTTCCTGTATACTTAGTATCACGTTGTATCTGCAAATAAGGGTAATCTTGTTTCAGATTCATAAGGACTAAATTTCCTCTTCGTAACTATTTAAGTCTTCTATTTAAGACTTCTAGTACAGTGATGAATAAGTGAGAATAAATATCCTGGGGATATGCTAGATCTTTGAGAAAATTCGGTTGATTTGAGCCTCAGGTAGTGAATTTGAAGACCTTTCCTCCCCCAATGTTTTTAGAATAGTTCACGGAGACTATTCTAAGTTAAGGCTGCTCGTCCCCATTTCTCCTCCTCCTCCTTCTCCACGCTTTGTTATTTGTTTTTGAGTCCGGATCTCGCTGTGTATCTCCACTTGGCCTGCAGTCTGTGATCCTCCAGCGTTAACCTTCCAAGCACCCAGATCTCCATTAAGTATGATAAAAGTCATCCATGAACCATCTGCTCTAGAATTTTCTTCACAGAAAGAGTTTTTTCTTTCCAATCTCTTATTCAATATTAATCTGCATTGTTTTTCTATTCATTCCACTTAGGCCACGCCCACCTAGCTTCTGATTAATTTAATGTAACTGGATGGGATTTTAAATGACAGCGGCAAAGAATTTTCCATTTCTCCTATACTGCAGTCAAGGGAGCACTGTTGTCTGTCGTGGCGTTGACTGATACAGCTGTCCCACTTCTTGCTTGTTCTCAGAGCAACCGTGTGCCTGAAGCATCATGGGAAAATGAAAGTGTCAACAACTTCCCAGTCTGGTTTTGCACTCTGTTTCACACTGGCCAAGCCATGTTCTCATTCTGTCCTTACAGGGAGACCTTCAGCATTTGTACTCACGGGGTCAAACTGCAGTGTAATTGGAGATTTCTTGTCCCACCCACCAGTTCCCACATAACCACTCAAAGCCTCAATAATAATAACTGCTTGGCTGATGGCTCAGGAATATTACCGACTAGCTCTCACAATTAAAATAACCCACTTCTACTAATCTGTGTATCACAATAAGGCTGTGGCAGATATTCTGCATCTTCTGGCATCTTCTATGGTAACTACACAGCATCTCCCTGACTCTGCCTTCTTCTTCTCCATAACTGTTTGGATTTCCCACCTAGATATATTCTGCTTGGCCATTGGTCAAATTAGCTTTATTTATCAATCAATAAAAGCAACACATACTTGCAGCATACAGAAAGACATCCCGCATCACTCTAGGATGTTGGCACATGCTTGATAGTGATTGACCAAGGCAACTTCTCCGAGACTCGAGTGACCAGCCTCTCGTGGACCCTAAGTTGTGGTTCTTCCTCAATCTCTTTACATCTAAAACACCTGCTTTTGCCTAGATTCCTGTCTGGAACTGAATAATTTATTTTTTACTGTCATCTCAAGGGGAGAGAGGATGTAAAAGGACCACTCCCTGAAGGTCCTTAGTAGTGTGCCTGCCTCGGACAGTTTCAACATGACCATATTGTTGGGTTTGTCGCACAGTCCATTTTTAAGGCCTCAATTTAGTTGTTTTATCCATGAAACTACCAGAGTAAGGTCTTCCCAAAGCCTCCCCGGAATCTTCTGGGAGTTTCCTAATGTGTTTGTTGTACTCACCGAATCCATTATTTGAGACTATAGTTTAGAGCAGTACTAGGTTAGAATAGAGAGCAGAGAGCCCATTCCCACACACCGTTCAGCCTTCTACACACAAAGCTTTCCCCACCAGCACCCCCACACTCAGTGGTCCATGTGCCACAACTGATGGGGCTCCACTCTGCTCAAAGATCAGCATAGATGCGGGATCATGTGTGATTTATTTTCTCCCACTTTTCCAGCTTCATTGAGGAATGACTAGCACATAGAAGCTTCACTTATTTAAGGCTGGACACACAATTCAAGGAAAGTTGGTCTTATTGCTTGGCACCATGACATCCCCACAAAGAGAAGGAAGAGAAGCAGAAGTCCCAGATCTGCTGTCACAAGGGCCAGACTTGGGGCGGGTTAAGCGTGTCTTTTCACATTGCTTTGCAGCTCCTCAGGCAGACAATGTGTTTAAGGCCAGATTTACCAAAGCCGTGAATTTGCCTTTCCAAGACAAACACTTATTCTCGTGGAGCATGTTCATGTGTTTCCACTGTTACACAGTTCATTCTAAAAATAAAAGCACATGAACAAACCTTCGAGTTGTTCTACGGGAACCGTAACAGATGCTGCTGCAGTGAGTAATTTCTAATAGGCGTAACTGCATAATTAGGAGAACCCCCAGTTGATGAAATATCTGTTTAATTTAAGCATTTGGTGGGTTGCTTTCAAAATAATCAGATTAAAGTTAAGTACAGTTCATGGAATTATTTTTATGTGTAATTCAGGGCCCTATATAATGCAATAATATAATATGGAAGCAGTCGCCACAGACTCCTGGGGAGCCTGCTCAAATCGTGTAGCTTCATGACTCAATATCTCTTCCAGCTCCTGACTCCCTACCCCACCCTTCTGCCTTCATCCATTTGAAGAAATGATGATGTAAATCAGACCATGACACTGTGCATGTGGGTTGTAATAAATTGTGTCAGTTGGTAGGAAGCAATAAGTGAAAATTTAACAACAGAGGCTTGTGGCTGGGGAGAAGGTTAAGTAGCACACGAGCATAAAGACCCAAGTTCAGTCCCCCTCAGGGCCCACATAAAGCTGGACACAGTAATGTTGGAGCAAAGGCAGGGCCGTGACTGTTCATTTCCCAGCTGTCCTGTGCAGGTGGTGATGAACAGGGAGAGACTCTGTCTCAAACAATGTAGAAGGTGAGAAGCAAGCAACACCCAAGGTTGCTTGTGTCAAACAGAGAGTGATAAGCACAGTTTTAAGTCCTCCCAACAGCTCTGTTTCAGGGTGATGAACACAGAGTGTCTATTACAACACACACACACACACACACACACACACACACACACACACGGTTCCCTTCTCCCACCCACCTCTCCCATCTGTCCTGTAAACACAGCCAAACCTCATTTCTTTCCTTCTGGACTAAGGTCCCTCTTCCTTGTCACAGCTGACTTAGACTAGGTCACCATTGTTGTGTGTTCTGGCATCTGAAGGTTCTGAGACATCTTCCTTGGTCTCTATTTGCTAGAAGTCAAACCCTTCCGCAGTTCCTAAGCTGTAAATGGGATGAACGAGCCCGCCCATTTCCAGGTTCCTCGTGTAGGAACCAGAGCTTGAGAAGACTGTGGCTGCAGTTTCCAGCCACTCCTCTGCCATCCACCATCTGAGCCGTTTCCATGCTCCTAGGGCCTCCTCAGCAGCTGGACTGTGAGCACTTCTCTTGGCTCCTGTTTGCTTTCCCAATACACCTTGCTCCAATGTGAGAGAACGGGGGCATAGAGCGTGGGCCGATTGTTCATCTCATAACAATCCAGGGTTGGACAATTTGGAGTGTTACCTCAACTTGCCTGATTGCTGAGTTTAAGGCAAGCCCTGTGTTTGGGGGTCTGTGTATCTAGTGTGTCTTTCCAGGACATAAACTTCAACTTACTTATTTTTTTGTCATTGACCTGACACAGGATCTCATGTAGCCCAGGCTGGCCTCAAACTCCCTGTGTAGCCTTGAACTCATCATTTCCAGGCCTCACCTACTGAGTGCTGGGATTATAGGTATATGCCACCAAGCCTGGTGCTTTCTTTAATTTTTAAAAAAAAGGTTTGCTTTCTGTGCTCTAAACCATATAAACTCTTTGAGGAGGAGGGAGGTTTGACCACATATGTTTTAGTTTCTAATTCCTTGTGTAATAACATCAAAAGCAACAATGTTTACAGGTGCAGAGGGCTCCATGTACACTAGCTGTAACTCCAGCTGACTTTTTTGTTGTTGGCTTATTTGAGCCTCACAGCCTTCCAGCTGCTGTGACTCCAGCTTCAGGGGGTGTGACATGGTCCCTGTCCTTCATGGGCACCCCTCTCCCAAGTGTACATGCATATACATGAATAATAATAATACTAAAATGCATACATTTCTAAACTAAGTTGTTTTGCAAGATAGAACAGGGTGAATTCTGGGAACATGAAGAGACTACTGGATCACAGAATATCATTTCCCCAGTAGTCTTCACTGGGGGAAACTGGCATTAAAGTGGAAATGATAGAGAACAAAATTCACAGACAGTGACTTTGCAAATGAGGTAAGGCAGAGTTGGGTGTGGCAAGATAGCTCAGTGGGTAGAGGTGACTGGGCCACCAAGTCTGAAGACCTGAGTTGGATTCTCATGATACACAGTGGAAGGAGGCAACTGAATCCTGCATTCAAACTTTTGTCCTGTTCCCACTTCCCTTGTGGATATGGGGATTGTTAATATTTGTCCTGCCTCAGATGTATTAACAGATCAAGTGGATGAACAGAGTCAAGCCAAAGAAGATGAGCTATTAAATGTTTGTTCCACATTGAATCCCAAGTGACCTATCGAGTATTTCCGTTGAACAATGCTCCCCTGGACTCACATGGAACTCCATGGAGAAAGAACTGAAGTCCAGGGGTCATGTGATGCATCGGGAAGGCGTGACCCGAACTGGGAAGGCGTGACCCCAGGCCCTGGTGAGCATGTGATGAACTGGGAAGGTGTGAGCCCAGGCTCTGGTGAGCGTGTGATTTAGTGGGAAGGTGTGAACCCATCTTGACCCTGCAGCACACCCACGGCTGAAGTCTACCCACCCCAAAGGCTTGCATTAATACAGGTTAAGATATTAGCCCCTCCCTCACCAAAATGCAAAACTGCACTGATACTCTCCGTCTGTCATACATGTGGATGTGTGAGTTTGAAGACCCCCATGTACAGTATTTAAGTCCCTGCACAGAACACAAAGAAGAGCTGAGACCAAACCCAGGACGGGAGGGGCATCGTCCTTCCTTCCCCGGCGCCTCGGCCTGGTCCTGGCCCTCCCAGCAGGTGAGGATAGGACCAAGGGTTGTGTGTGCTCCCCGCGAGGCATTTGATCCTTACAGACCGTCCATGGGGTGACAATGGTTATCACTGTTGGTCTTTGGATGAAACAGCCTCAAACTTAGAGATCTTACGCGACAGCCACAAGGCCATAAAGTGGTAGACCCATGTTTAGGAGCTGCAAACCCCAGCATCAGGGAGCAGTGCCAGGCTCAGAGTACAGAGCGTGTGGAAGCATTTCTGTAGGCCGGAAAAAGGCAGCCCGCCCTAGAATTTGTTTGCAATCTCTGTCTACCTGTCTCCCTTGTCCCCTCCCTCCCCTCTCTCTCCAGAGTCTCCCATAGCCCAGGATGGCTTCTAAGTCACCCCTTCGCAACGATGACCTTGTACCTTCACTCCTCCGGCCTTCACCTATGGGTCCTGGGATTGCGGGCTGGTGCATGCCACCTGTCCTGGGGTTTCACACATGCTAAACGAACATGCTACCAACTGTGTTACAAACGTTGACCGAATTTTACACACCCAAGAACCACATTTTTGCAATGTTTGGGGCATCCGTTTGGTGTCTTTGACAAACCCCACTGTGTCAGATAGGAGCTACAGACATCACCCTAGAGATTTAGGAATCCAGGCAGGATTCTCGCCCACTCCCTGCTCCCTCGTCGAGACAGCTGCTGCTCTGGTTTCTATCACAATAGGCCAGTTCTCCCTGTATAAAGTCTCCTTATTAATAGATCCATGCTGCAAGTTCTCCGTTGTGACGAGCTCTTTCACAGCACAATGGCTTTGCACTCCACCAACGACATTTTGAATGCCAGCCACTCATTTCTTTCATTTTTTTCCCTCCTGCGGAGCCCACACTGTCCTCTTCTCTACTTTTGCACAAATAACCAACAGGCTTTACGTAAAGCCTGTGACATTTCAGGCACTGTACCCAGCAGAAAGAAGTCTACAATCCTTCATGCCGGCCATGTGCTCCAGATGCCCTTTGGCTGGCCCGATGTGAGCCCTTTGCATGTGTCCCAGATGGGATGTGGCCTTAAAATACAATCGTTCGGCCACAGCACCTTAGCAGGCAGAAGGCTGGTGTGTAAGCTGAACACCTGAGATGATCTGTAGCTAAGACACACTCTCTGCCTGGGAGGTTCCTGGACTCTAACTGCTGTGTAAAATGCGAGCTCCCCGTTCTATTCTGAATGCCTTAATCCATTGGCTCCTTTACGTCGGGGAATGTTGGGAAATTACATGTGAGGCAGATGCATGGTCAAAGTGATGTTGGTCTGAGGCACGGATTCTCTCAGTTGCTGATTGACAATGCTTTGCTTCTGACATCTTCATCCCTCACACACCTGGCATCCTTCTGTCACTCCCTTTGACCAAAGAGGCCTGGTGAGCAAGGCTCCAGGAGAATGAAAAGCTTTTGGGGGTAGGGGAAGGTGTGGGCATCAGCAGAGATGGGAAACTGCCGGAGAGTCCCAGGCACAACATTTAAACAACTTTAATTAAGCCAAGGATGGAGCCGTGGGGTAGCAGGCCATGCTACCATGCCGATAAATTGGGATCAAATTAGAAAATTCTTAAAAGCCACTGCAAGGAGCTTACGTTTAATTTCAGAGGCCCTGGGGAGCTGTTTTTGGCAGAGCTGAGAGCTGAACAGCTCTTAAGGACAAATAATGTGGGAGAAGGTAGCACAAGGAGAGAGGAGTGTAAGATGACTGTTAGATTCAAGCCGCAGCTGTGTAGACCCTGAAGCACTCTGTCCGTTTTCCTCTCTCTCTCTCTCTCTCTCTCTCTCTCTCTCTCTCTCTCTCTCTCTCTCTGTGTGTGTGTGTGTGTGTGTGTGTGTGTGTGTAAAACAGATCCCAAACTAGCTGCCTTGCAGGTTTTAAGCATAATTAACCTCAGTGTTCTCAGACCTTTACCTTTATTGTATTCTAGACCTTAAGCCAAAGCACAAGTAACCCAATTAGGCCAGTAATGGCTCTGGACTACATTATATTAACTATTAAAAGAACATAATTTGCTCATAGTCAGCATATTTAACTCTTGATATAGAAAAAAAAAACACCCAAAGCTAACTCGATCTTAAAACCTAAGAGAAAATAAATCTGCATAGCATAAATCACATCACTTCTATGTTGAGAGGAGGGTGAATTGCAGGAGGTGGGATTATTGTAAAACTGGCAGAGTTATTTCAGTCACCAGAGGGACTCAGGGAACGCAGCCTCTGGAGGTAGTAGCTATGCTTGGTGGAAGGGATGCTGGTGCTCCTCAACTTGCGATTGGATCCTGCAGCCTTAAAGTTCATCTTAAATTGAATATTGTAAGACCAAACTATATGTGAGGCACCTCATCCATGAAACAACATGGTTAGCAAAATGACACAGGGGAGAGGACCTGGGTACCCCTGCCTCACTGCCAGGGACCTGAGGTCTTAGTGACTCCGCCAAGCATCCACAGCAAGTGTCATAGTTCATTTCACCAGACCAAAGAAAATGGAAACTCAATGTTTGGCACGTGTCTTCACACTAATGTGCAGCATTTTTGCACCCTGCTGTAGGGCTTAGAGTGAGAAAGAACCCTGTAGGCTCTTGCATCTGAAGATTGGTCTCTAGTTGGTGGAGCTGTTGGAGAAGGATTAGGGGATGTGACCTTGTTGGAGGAAGGATGTCACTAGCATGGGCTTTGAGCTTTCAGAAGCTCATGCCATGCCCAGTGTGTTCTCTCTGCCTCAAACTCATAGATCCACAGATAACCTCAGCTACTACTCCAGTGCCTTGACTGCCCCCCACCATGACAATCATGGACTGTAATTTTCCAACATTATAAGGCCAAATAAACTCTTTCTTCAACAAGTTTCCTTCGTCGTGAATGGTTCCGTGATATTTCCAGGTCCCAATATCTGCAGGTGTTCAAGCTCACGGCATGGTAATATGTGCAGCCCAAGCGAATTCTCTCATGTTTTAAACCATCTCTAGGTGACTTGTAATAGCCAGAGCACCATAAACATAAAAACCATGTAAGTAGCATAGTCATTGAGTGCTCATGTATGTGTCCAGGTATGTGCACGTGTGTATATGCGTGTGGAGGCCAGAGATCACTCGCCACCCAGCTTTTGAGACAGGGGATCTGACTGGACCTGAATCTTGCCAGTTTTTCTAGACGTTTAACAAAATCTTATCCTCTTTAAAGCCCAAAGCTCAGAAATTCTTAACAAAACCTCCATCTCTGTGTATGAGGACTGGAGAAAGTGTTCAGGGAGTTCAGCGAGGGACTCGTTATAACGGGATGATTGGCCCAGAAGGTGTGGGGAGTATTGCCTTCCTGTCAGGCTAACTTTAGCATGGATTCTGGCTGGGAACCTCTTAACTCATTGAGTTCCTCTGACATTTGGTTCCCTCACCTTTTAGGCAAGGATCGCAATGTGGCCATGTTGGTTCTACCTTCTTGGACACAATAATGAAATTCTCCGAAACCAAGCATGGTATGCAAAACTGAAAAAACACTCAGTATATCTCAATACATTTTGCTAACATGTGGCATTCCATCAAAGGTCATACATTCACCTGTATGAGATGATGGTAACAAAGGTTTGGTGAGAGACTAATCTATGTTCTGCTAGATGGGACATCATAGTATTTCTCCAATACATTCCACCGCAGACTGGAGTTTTACTTATCTCTGAAGTTTCAGGAATGTGCAGTTCTTTTTTTAAAAATTATTTTGATATGTTTAACTCATTAGCAACTGGCAAAAGACAGAGTGCCAGAAAGATGGCTCAGCAGGTAAAGGTACTTGCTGTCAATCCTGGTGACCTGAGTTCAATCCCAAGAATCTCCATGGTGGAAAAGAATTGGCTTGTAAGAGTGTGCCGTGGCATGTCCCTGGCCCAGCACACATAAAACTGTATGTATGTATGTATGTATGTATGTATGTATGTATGTATGTATATATGTTGTAAAACCAAAGATACTTCTGCTGTGCTTTGGTGGCACACACTTTTAATCCTAACACTCGGGAGGCAGAGGCAGGAAGATCTCTGTGAGTTTGAAGTCAGCCTGGTCTACAGAGCTAGTTCTAGGAAAGGCTCCAAAGTCACAGAGAAACCCTGTCTCAAAAAACAAAAAACAACAACAACAAAAAAAACAAACAAATAAACAAAGAGATTCCTAATCAAGATGTTTATGAGTGTATAGGAAAATAATTTATCATATCTAATGATAACTATAGTTTCTAGTGGAAATCCAAGCTCACATCACCAGAGTTTAATTACATTTAAAAAACTTGGCGATGTGATCTTGGGAAGAGAAGATGTGAGTCTGGCATTCTTGGTAAGATAAGACCATGTATAAATATGTATATTAGTAATTATGGGTTAATATTTAAGACAGAGCTAGTCAATAAGAAACACTAGTAACCAGCCAACAGTTTCATTAAACAAAACAAAACAAAACAAAAACATAGAACCCTGGCGGAGATTTTATTTTAGACTCTTTGTGATAAGGCAAGGTTAATCTTATGCCCATCTCATAGTAGGAGACAGCATACCACAGTAGTTATTGTTCATATATAAATTCTTTCCATATGTCAAAATCAAATGAATATTTAAATAACATTTATGAAGGAAGCTGTTTTTGCAAAATGGCAGCTAGTGGGAGAAAAAAAGTATATTACTTTTGCAGATGGCCTGTGATATCTATGAGGCTTTTGTGTGTACTCATGAACAGCCCAGATATATAGATATATTGCCTACTCATGTCTACTGCGCCCTACAGATTGATATCTTCAAAAATATATCAACCCATGTCACTATATGATAGCTACCCATTGTTTTACAGAAAAGACATGCTTTGCATTTTTAGCATATTAAAAACCTGTCAAGCAAAGGGCTGCAGAGATGGCTCCATGGTTAAGAGTAGTTGTTGCTTTTGCAGAGGACCCTAGCTCACAGCCAGGTGACTTACAAACATCCATAACTCAGGGGATCTAATGTCATCTTCTGGTTTATACACATGGCTCACATATGCAAATGTAGGCAAATCACTAATAAACTAAAATAAATAAATTTGTTAAAATGTTGAGCAAAACTCTTACCTCTAAAAGCCAAATATCACAAAGCAAAGGGATGTTATATGAATACTGGTATGTCTACCCCTAGATTCCAGCGTTGAAATTTTCCTTTATCTATACTGCCTCCATGCACTAACCCCACCCCCACCCCAAAGCCTTGTCCTGTGTTTATAACCACAGTTCAATTTGGCTTCCAAGGCTAGCCACAGATTCTGTGTGTCACTGGAGATGGCCTTGAGTGATTGGTAGCATAGCTTTTTTACTAGCCCTGCTTAGCATCTTCAAAGCATATCCAGCTGCATTTCACTAGCCCATGAAATAATCATATTTCAACATTTGAGGTCTGGCTTCTAGTGAATGTTTAGCACTTGTATGCCTTGGAAAAGTAAAAGAATTCTGAATGTAGGAGCTCTGTTTTCTGTCTAAGAGCTTGACATCCCTTGGTGTCTATGGGTAATTGATCAATGATCTTCTACCTTATTCACCTTCCATCTTTGGAATGAGTGCCAATTGTATAAGCATACATCATGACACCTATAGCATATGGTACTAATGATTGAACCCAGAGCTTCGTGATAATAGAGACAAATGCTACAAAACAAGAAGGAAAAAAATGCTAGGAATCTCAGTAAAATTGCATTAAGTCTACAAGTCAAGAACAACTGTAACCTGTAATCATTAGTTGTAACCATCATCTTGACACAACCTAGAATCATCCAGGATTGTAGATAACGTGTGCACCTACAGGCTTGTCTTAATTAACTGGTGTGGGAAGACTCAGTCCACTGGGTAGCACCATGCCCTTCGCATGGGGGAGGGAGAGTTCTGAACAGAATGAGTGGAGAAGGCAAACTGAGCACTAGCGGGAAAGCAAGTGAGCTGAGCACTCATCTCTTTGTTCTTGTGCTTATGGATGAGCTCAGTCAATTCAGACTCCTGCCACTGAGACTCCCCTGCGTGATACACTGTAACCAGGAATTGTAAACTCTGCCTTGAGTTGCTTTTGGTTTTGGTATTTTATCACAGCCACAGAATTGAAAGTAGAAAAACAGCTTAGCATCATTCTACGTGCCAGGCCATGAAATGGGCCCAGGCTCCTGAGTCCTCATAGCATCTCTAGTTGATCTCCAGTCGTGCTCTGTGGTTCAGATGCTTGGGCCATCTTCTCAGTGTGGAGCCCTCAGCATTGTTTATAGAGTAGAGGTTTGGGGACATTCTTCATTGAAAGCTGCAGATGTTTGTAGACGATCCCATCATACCCATGGGATTACACTCTATTCCTCTCTCACTAAGAATATTTTACCACAAGTACAGGTTAGATTATGTCCATTGCTTTCCTCAAACTGTGGGGATGAATGCATATAGGATTTGTTTTGATAAATCTAGAGTTTTGGCTCATTAGTGGCTGATTTATCTGTAATTTATGTCAACTATTAAAAAGTGCCTAGCAAATTTCATGTGACTCCAAGCATTGACAGTAGAAGTACCAACCAAAACAATGAGGCTAAGGAGTATTATTTTTAAGAATACCATTTTTTAATCCCATAAGAATTTGCTAGGCTCTGGTAATTTCTACTTTCCTATTTTACCAATAACAGGAGTGAAGTTTAGAAAGATTATCTGATGCCCACAGTAACAGTAGACCGACTTTTACCATGAGTCTGTGTAATATCAGTCTGTTTAGAACTCAAAAATAATTTCTAAGATTCCCCCAAAGATCCACCTAAATTAGCGTCTATTAACTGATATGTCACTATAAAACTGCAAATCCTACCAATTATACAGTATTCCATTTTCTCCCTTCTCTGGAAGAAGCTTACTGCTTTAACATGGGCTACAGACAGGATCTGGAAGTCCTCATGTAATCCTGATTGGCTGACCCTGTGGAGAAGCTAGACATGAATTTAGCTGCAAATTGGAAATTCTTTTTTGTTAAAATGATCTCTTCTCCTAAAACTCATATTCTTTGTAAGACGTGGGCTAGGGCTAGGGTTATAAAGTTTCTGGGTGGAAAAGCATCAACACCTTTTTGAAGTTTAAGGAGAAGAAAACGTTAAGCTTCTGAAGTACTGACGGTGGCTCATCGACTTCTAAAGGAAGCAGGGTACCCGGACACACTTCATAGCACACAGGTGCATTTCCCACAATGCTCACTATGACTCTTAATATTATTTCAGGTCGAGTCATTTACCCTTCTTGAAGCACACAATGTTTTCCTGCTGAATTCATCTGACTGTTCAAAAGTTGTTTTTTTTTTTTCCCATGTGTGATGAGGACTACATGGCTCAGACTCTTCTAGAAAATTCATTCTAAGGTTCCTGAGACTTCTCTTAGATTCCACTCTCAGGATGTCTAAGAAATGACCCCCTTCAGGTATTTCAGGACCAGAGCAAGAAAGCCCACAACTCAGAAATGTTTCAGAGCAGCAGTGAAGAAGCCCGTGCAGTCCCTTTGCAGAGACAAACACACCGTCATGTTGGGAGCTGAGGGTCCATCTGCAGAGTGAAGACCCAGTCTTGCTGTGGGCAGGAAAACACACTTGACTGCAGAAACCCCCCATAAAGAAGCACCCAGCATTGGGGACACCTGTGATTCATCCATGCGCTCCCTAAACGCCAAGTATATTAAGCAGCCTCACTGCGATGTCTTAAACTTCTGTATCAACGATCCTACCAACTCCTACAAACACTATGAACAGCGTCTTAGAGACTGGATTTATTTTAAGATCTATGTGAATCTTTGAAACACGGGTGGAAGGAACAGGGAGAACAAGGAGGTTTCTTTCCATTTTTTTTTTTTTTCTTTTTGTCCTGAGCAGGGAGACAAGCAACTGTCGTGCTACATAGGCCAAATGCTGATTGCGTTTGCCAGTAGCTAATGGTTGTTTCTGCAGACTAAAAACAATCAAATGCTACGAACAGAGAATGGCAGGGAGTCACATGTCAGGGCTTTCAATCCTGTCTTATAGAACAGCTCCACACACCCTCCCCCATTCTGTGGTGACACAAATTGACCACAGGAGCTGCAAGCCCAAAACCTCCACGCTCTGAATCAGACCTGGTGACATAAAGCCTGCCATCTCAGTTCCTCATGAAGCTGAGGCAGGAGGATCAACGCTTGCCTAGACCACAGAGGAATTCAAGTCCAGCCTGGGCAACTTGTCTCAAAATAAAATAGTAACACAAAGGCAACAACAACAAACCTCTTGACTGTGGGGAGGGGGTTGTCAGGGGGGAGGGTATTGGCGGGGGGAGGGTATTGGGGGGGGAGGGTATTGGCGGGGGGGGGAGAGGATTGGCGAGGGAGGGCGGGGGGGGAGGAATGGCGGGGGGGGGGGGGGGAGGATTGGGGGGAGGAGGGAGGATTGGTGGGAGGGGATTGGCGGGGGGGAGGTGATTGGCTGGGGGGGGTGTTGGGGGTAGAGGGGGAGATTGGCAGGGGGAGGGAGGTTCCAGGTGGGAGAGAGATCGAAGGGATAAAACAATGAGAGTGCGCTCTACACAGATACAAAATTGTCTGTGAACATTCAGTAACATTTTTAAGTATAAGAACAGTGGGCTGGGATGTAACTCAGCATTAGAGCAGTTTCTCTGTGCAAATAAATCACTGGATTCGAACCCTGAAAATGTAAAATCTGGTCCTGCACTGGTACTCTTGCCAACGCCTGGCTTAGAGGATATATTGATTTTTGAGCTCGTCATAAAAACTTAGACTCCCAATACTGCTCCCCCTACCCCCAACAGTTGTTCCTCTCTTCCTACAACCTTTATTTTGCCAGTTCCCAGGAAGGAATTCTGTGGCACACAGATCTCGCAAACAGTCAGACCTGATGCACTCTTGGTTCCAGAGTTCCCCAAGCACCACACAGCCTCCCAGAGGCAGAATTCACCACTCTCCCTCCCCACCCCTGCCTGTTGGCGGCCCTTTGCCCTCCACAAGCTCCCGTGCTCAGGTGGTCCTCACCCATCGGGAGCAGCTGAACGCTTCCTGGACTTGGAGGTGGAAACTAAAGGGATCCATGCTCCCTTTGGTAACTATCCTAAGAGGAGGCTGCATGAGCCTCAGGACACGGTGTGCATCAGCCAAGGGTCACAAAACAACTGTGATGTGCTATCGCCATTGGCTGAAACCACACGGGAACATCCATAAGGAAAAAAATACCACAGAGCAGGATGGGTACCACTAACTCCCCTTTGTCTTACATAAGTAAACATGCCACTCTTTGGCTGACCCAGTCAGTGTATTATCTGGCTCATGCAATTTTTGTCAATAATTTTGATATTATGTATTTAGATGACGGAGTGTGTGAAGCAGAGTCTCATCACTATAATAAAATGTCTGAGACAATACACTTAAAAAGAATATGTTTATGTGATTCTCAGCTTTGGAGGAACTAATCTCAAATCAGGTGGACCCATTGCCTGGGGTGACCGGTGGGCATGTGGGTAGCAATGGCGGTGGTGGAGCAAACCCCTTCTAACCTGAGTTAGTGGCAAAGGAAGAACAGCTCCATTTCGATTTGTATTAATTTTTATTTACATTAAAAATAATCTTATTATATATATATCCATCCCAGTTCCCTCTCCCTCCTATCCTCCCATGCCCCCACCAACCCCCATCCCATCCCTTATCCACTCCCCAGGGAGGGTGAGGCCTCCCATGAGGGACCATCGAAGTCTGACACATCATTCCCCCATGTGTCTAGGCTGAGAGAGTATCCCTCTATGGGGAATGGGCTCCCAAAGTCCATGCGTGCACTAGGGAAAATACTGGTTCCACTGCCAGAGGCCCCATGGACTGCCCAGGCCTCCTAACTGACACCCACGTTCAGGGGGCCTGGTTCTACCTTGTGCAGGTTCCCTAGCTGTCCGCCTGGGGTCCGTGTGCTTCTCACTTGCTCAGGTCAGCTGTTTCTGTGCGTTTCTCCAGCATGGCCTTGACCCCTTTGGTCATCACTCCTCCCTCTCTACAACTGGATTCCTGGAGCGGAGCTAGACTCCTTTAGAGCATGCTCCCAGTAAGCACCTCCCACCAGGCCACACCTTCCGAAAGTCCCATTGCTTCCCCATAGCATCACCCTAAGCACGGAGCTACCAACACTCAGACCTCTAGGGGACACTTACACCAGAACACTGAAATCTGGGGGTTCCTCTCCCTGTTGCTGTGATAAAGCACTAACCAAACGTGGCTTGGGCAGGGAGGGGCTAGTTTGCCTTACAGGTTACAGCCCATCCTCAAGGGAACTCAAAGCAGGAACTTGAAGAAGAAACCATGGGAAGCACCGCTTACCGTTTGCTCAGTAGTGATGTTCCTTATGCAGCCCAGGCCCTGCTACCTAGGAATGTCACCACCCACAGTGGGCTGTGACTTCCCAAACAAATTAGCAATCAAGCAAAATGCTTCAGAGACAGACATACAGGCCAGTCCGATGCAGTTTCTCACTGATGATGTATTAAGGTGTGTCACATTGACCATCGAAGCTAACTGTGAGAATAACCCCTAAAATATCAGGCCTGAGGTAACCCCATGTCTTCACCTGGGCCCTGCAATCACCCTCAACTGCATAGCAAGGTCCAGGCCACCCTGGGATACATCAGGCCTTGTGTCATAAAATAATAATGAATAATAACAATAATAATAATAATAATGATTTTAAAAAGCATGTGTGAATGTCAGATCTAGAGTGAGCAAAGACAGCAGTCCTCAGTATTCAGATTTCCACAGAAGTCTTGCAGTTTATGGCAGCCAATGCCCTGTAACACTTGGCATTTTCATAATGGAAACGTGAAATTCTCCCAGGGCTTAAAATCCACACATCTGACATGGGTGGGAAGACTCCAGCTTCATTTGTTACGTTATAATAGGAACCCCGTGCACCTCTCTCAAGGTTATGGGCAAAGTGAAATTGCTATGCTATAAACCTGTCACAAGGGGGTAACTCCTGGAATATGTCAGTCAGCTGAGCTACTACAAGACCACAAATGGCCGTCTGGGGAAATGCCTCTGGATATTTGTGGGAGGCCAACCACTACCATATTCTGTGATTTCAAAAATTCATAACAGACTCCAAATCTGTGCAACACTGAATACAACACTTTCTACAAAATGTCCCAGAAAAGTCACCTGAAGAAAATACTTCATCCAATTTAGTGCCTTTTGACAACATTCCCAGCATGCCTTGGGAGCCCAGGATTAAATTCTGAGTGAAGTAGTGCCAGGCAGGCATCTAGCGCATGCTGGAACACACATTCTAAGCACAGAGCTTGTGCGGATTAATTCACTGCACACAGGAACTTCATAAAACCTTCGCTACTATCAGCTCCACTGGATACAGGAAGAAACCCCAGGCCGTGTGATATGAAATAGCTCCAAGGTCACGGGTCATAAAGCTAATGAGTGGTGCGCTGGAAATTTTAACCCTCACCTTGTGCTGCGAAGACACGACTCTCAGCTAAACAAGACACAACAGAGAGCCGTGTGAATTTGCAGGCTGTCCTAGTTTCCTATAGGATGTCTACAGAGCGACTTTATCCATTTATCAGAAGGATTCCCTGCCTATTAAATCCAGGGTCATTCAACTGCAATTACAGCTCCAGAATCCCAAACTCTTAAATGTAGACAGGCTATTAGCATATCTGGTTCAACCTGGTGCCTTCATTCCACAGCCTAAGAGTCTGGGGTACAGAGGTTATAGCTTGGTAGTGTCACTGAGAATCATTAATCTGCAACTTGCTTTAAAACAAAACAAAACAAAACAAAAAAACACAGGATCCAGTGGCCAGGACTGTTTCTTGATTAATTAAAAAGCAGAAAAGACTGAGAAAGAATTGCATCATTAAGAGAGGAACCTGTTTATGACCAAGAGCTAAAACTGGAAAATGATTAAGGCCTAGTGTGGCAAAAATGTGCTGTAGATATGTACATGTAGCTGTGTGTGCATTTCAGGTGAGCATTTGACCTCAAATCTTCCATGGTTTCCAGAGACAGCAGAGCAACCCAAATAGACAGGGAATACATCTATATGAAGGTTCCTCTTAGGAAGATACTGTCTTGTCAGAAGTAAATTAACTCATCTGTTTACTGTTACTTCGACCTTTTAGTCAATTTAGTATTTTCACATATCCTGTAATAATGAGCCTAAGACATTTATAGCTAAAAAATATTGGCTTCTCTCCTTTTTTCTCTCAGTAAATTCCATGTGGCTAATATACATTTAAAGTTCAAGAGAAATTAGAAAACAAAGCATAGGTGACGGGGTTAATGTGTCCACAGATAAGTAGGCATTCATCTCAAGCTGTGTCCATTACTAAGAGCAGGAACTTGGCCTCCTGTAACCACCTGGAGCAGAAGAAAGAACATAAATGATAGCTAGCTGGCATGCATTTGCCCAGAATGAACCTCCATCACTAAATCAAAGAAAGAGTAATCCAACCAAACTCCTTCAGTACAAAGGTGCTCAGTTGGGACAATAGCATCTTCTAGACAGCATGCTGGAAATGTAAATATGTGCACTCTCTCTCTCTCTCTCTCTCTCTCTCTCTCTCTCTCTTTCTGTGAATGTGTGTGTGTGTGTGTGAGAGAGAGAGAGAGAGCGAGAGAGAGAGAGAGAGAGAGAGAGAGAGAGAGAGAGAGAGAATAGGGGAGAAATAGAGAGACAGAGGCAGAGAGGAAGAAAACCTAACATCACCTTCACCTACAGTCTGTCTCCTTCTGACATCGCAGTGTCTTTTACAGTGTTCAGTGTTCTCTCCTTGGGGTGATCTGCATTACTTAATCATCTAGGAGTCATCTAGGAGACATAGCTCTATGCATGTCAACGGGAGCATTTACAGAGGGCACCAGCTAACGAGAGAAGACTCATTCTGAATGTGGCTCGCAGCTTTCTATGGCCTGGGTCCTGGCCTCAACAGAAAGCGGAGAAGAAAACGTACACCAAATGCCACTGATCCATCTCCAATTCAAGGACCTGCTTTCACAGACATCCCACCTTTAAACTCTGAGGCCTCCCTGAGGATGCTTTGACCAGGTATTTTGTGACAGCAGTGAGAGGTAACAAACCCAGTCCTGTGTCATCAGGAAGGTTTCTAGTCATTTTTTTTAAACCCACAGTCAGTTAGTACTCGCGGGAGGAAAAAAACTGATCAAGAAAGAGCTTCTGTTAAAAGGATGAAGGCAACCTCCAAGCAGAGGGAAACCTGGGGCAGATCAGGCCCCCATGATGCCAGGGTGCCCCTCGAGTAGGACCCCTCAACTCGGGGGAGGCATCTACTGCTCCCCACAAGACGGCGGGCATCAATAAGACGATGCCATCCACCCACTTTGTAGAACTAGAATTGAGCAAAGGGATGGTCCTCTCGGTACACCTGACCCGGTGTGCTTAGTTATACATGCCGCAGCCTCCTGCCAGATTCTCTCTTTATAAAAATCGAAGTCATGTCAGTGCCCCAGACATGGACCCAGAGTCACTCCCATGTCCCCCACATGACAACTACATTCTCTTTGTCTGTTACTCTACCAGCCACATTCTTACTTAGCCTTTGGAATGGGCTGCCAGGCCTAGGCAGCTGGAACACTGGAACAAGGCCCCTAATCTCAACTGTAAGCTGGGGCTATGCTATCGCCTGAACTGACGTGGAATGCAGTGTAGACACCACAGAGCCACACCCCTGCCCGTCCTGGTCACTGTGTCTGAACCTTTCAGGGACATATACTATAACAATTTGGGTGCTTAGTTTGCTTTCTATTCCTGACCTAAAACACCAGGACTGAAATCAGCTTAGGGACAAAGGGGCTTATTTCATCTACAGCACTCAGTTGTCATTGAGGGACATGGAACTGAGGGCAGGAAACTGGAGGCAGGACCTGAGGCAGACACCAGGGATGTGTTGACTGCTTGCCCTCTCCCCTGACTTCATCGGCCTTGTTTCATTCATCACCCAGGGCCACCACCACCCACAGTGAGCTGGGCCCTCCCACATCACTTAAGACGATGACCCACAGGCTTGCCTACAGGTCAACACGATGGGGACAGTTTCTCAACTGAGGCTCCCTCATCTTAAACAACTCTAGTTTATGTCAAGTAGACAAAAACCAAGGAACACAGCAAGTATCCTTTAAAGATACCACTTGTTAAAAGTCTGATTGGGAGAAAGATGGAGGCAGGGCATTTAGGTCATAGGAGATTGCCTTTGAAAGAGATTAGTATCATGGTCTCCCTCTCTCTCCCTCTTTCCCTCTCTCCAATCCTCTTTTCTGTCTCTTAGGGTGTTTTGCTACCCCAGAAACCCCAATGTTGTCATCTGCATATCTACCAGAGGTCCAAAGAAATGGTTTCAATCTATCTTTAACCATATTCTCTAAAACTGTAAGCCAAAATAGAACTACCTTTTCTCTTCACAAGTTAGTTGCAGGGCTGGAGAGATGCTTCAGCAGTTAAGAGCATTCGCTGCTCCTTATAGAGGACCAGCATTTGGTTTCTAGTATCCATGTTGGAGAGCTCATAACCATCCTACCTCCTACTCCGGGACACTCAATGCATTCATCTGTAAGCACTTGCATAAGTGCACATATGCCTACACACATACATACACACACATAACACACACACACACACACACAGAGGAAGGGGAGACAGAGAGACAGAGACATAGACACAGACTCAGACACAGAGATAAATAATAACATCAATCTTTTAAAACTAGTAAGTTAGTTACCTCCAGAATTACAGTGATGGAAGGCTGACTTACAAGTTCAGGTGACATATGGATGTGTGTAAGGCTTGGATGGATGTCTGAGCTACTCTGTTAGATTGAATCATATGAAGTTGAAAATACTCAATTACTGTTAGCTTAAACATTCCAATGGCTTGCTCCACTCTCCTGCATTTGGCATCTGGACTTCAGTTTGCACAGAATTAAAATTCTTCAACAAAACCAGGAGTGCTGGCTACTCCCTGGGGTGAAGTTTATTGATGATGTATTTTTCTTAGTGTATCTAGCGCATAACAGAATACCAGAAACGCAGTAGGGACTGGATAACACATTGATTAACTGAATAATGTCAGACTTTATAAAACAAAACAAATTAGAAGAAGGAGGAGGAAGAGGATACTCAATAAGAAATAGGTATACCTTGTTTAGGTACTGGGGGTTTTGGTGTAGGAAAGGAATAATGGAAGACATGAGTCTGTGGCCATTGCCTTTTAGTTATCTTTGGCAAAGCAATGAATTCTGGAATGGGCCAGCACGTCATTCTGTGCATCTTGGCACTGGAAACCTGATGGGAGCCACAAAAGAATGAGTAAACTACAGACACCGAGGAAACAATAAACACACATACAGCAAAGCTATGATCGGTTGGGCTGTGCTCGCTCTGATGGAGGGCATCTACTACACAACCCAGAGGAGGAGTTAGCTGGTCTCAGTAGGAGGTTTCTGTAAGGAAGTCTTCCAGGAGGAGCAAGGAGCAGTTGCTGGTTTTTGCATTCACTTCTCTATCATTCATAAACGCTTGTACATGGACCAGAAGAAGGCTTTTCCAGGCTAACCCAAGGACTGCTTTGTCACTTCCATTGGTTCTGAGGCACTGTGGCCCCTGTACATCCAAGGCCATGTCGACAACACACGTTCACTCAGGACTTCATCTGCTTCCCACAAGCTAAGCAGACGGGTTTTGCTGTCAACTAAGAAAGTCAAGAAGAAGTTCCCAACGTGATTATTTTAGAATGTGTAACTGGGACAGGATCAGGCTGTCCCCAGAAAATGTCCTGCTTTATCACCCTAATCATTTGATTTCACTATTTTCCTGGCTCATTGTGTATTGCTTTTTCAGTACTGGAGATTGAATACAGGGTCTCACCTGTGGTAGGCACACATTCTATCACTGAGCTATATCTTGCTTTAGTTTTGCCTTTTGTATTTTAGACAAGGTCTCATTAATTTGCTCATGCTGGCCTTTAAATTACTCTGTTGCTCAAACAAGCCTTGAACTTGTAGTGATCCAATATCAGCCTCCCAAATTACAGGGATTACAAGCGTGTGTCACCAGGTTTGGCTCTCATTGCGAAGTTAAAAATGAATTCTGTGGTCTTGCTAACAGGGGTGGCCACCAACAAATCTAAATGCCGAAGTGCTTCTGCCTACACAGCTTTTTTGAAACAGGTTTGGGAGTACAGGACAATCTGGATTTGTCAGCATCGCAAGGGCAAACACAAGGAGGCAATGGCCCGTCTGTTCTTTTTTGTCTTCTGAGCGTAGCACAAAAGGATTAGTCGAGACAGGAAACGGGGATGGAGTACACCAGATGGACAGAGCATTCTAGGAAAACTAAAGCAATGGCTTTGGGAAAGAACCTGATCAGTTTATTATAGGAGTAGCTTGAGGCAGATGTGGCTGGAGCTAAAAGAAGGTTGGGGTTTACAAGACTGGTTGATGGGAAAGAGATAAACAGAAGGAAAACCAGAAAATGGGCTGGGCAGAAGTGATTACCATAGTAAGGATCTCAGATATTACTCCACAGCGGGAAAGCATTGTCAGCAGACTTCAGAGTCTATCTCTTCAGCTGTAAAGTTTAGAAAGCAAAGCCATTGTTGAGGAAAAGTCCAAGGGGGGGGGGAGCAGTGGGGAACAGGACAGGGGAAAACTAGAAGACCTTTGCCTTGATAGTTCATGGATGAATGGCTTCACCATTCTCCTTTGTTTGTTTGTTTGTTTGTTTGTTTTTTGCCCAGTGGACCTTTAAGAGTTAATACTTTCAGTGAATTTAATCACATCATCATAGTCAGGTGAATTTAGATGATGGGTGAGGGGGACATTGATAAAATTACCACAGAAGGAATGCCAACTATTTTCATCTGACATTTTACACCCATCCATTTGCAGTAGTTTTGATTATAACTCTTGTATGAAAAGTTAAATACTTTTTAGGGGAAAGGTATGCAAGTATGTTTGGAAAATACAATTTAGAGAAAGGTGCTTTCATTATTTCTACACATGGCCAATATGTGAAATATTTGCAGTCTCTGCCCTCCGTAGTCAATTATTTAACCTTTCAAGGAAGTTTTCGTGTAGAAAGAAGTAATTATGTATAATCAGATTTAATTATGTTAAGTGGAAGAGGCAATACAAGGTCCTTGCCAATTATGCTAGTAAGTTACTTGTCTGGCCCTTCTGTGCGTGTCAGCAAGAATTCTTCCAGCAAAGAACTCCATCCAAGGCTGTTTCCCAGATAAAAGGAAGATGCAGTGATCTTTTTAGTTAAGGACAAATGCGGTAAATAATTTCTCTCATATTTCAGTTAGCTGTTTTCCCCCAAGATTCAAGAAAACTCAATGCACATCCAAATTCCAGAGATAGGAACTCTCTTTTGGAAATGCATATGCCAAGATACATCTTAACTAATAGAGTGCCAACAAGTGTCTTAAGTTGTACAACCACTGCTGAGACATCCAGGCTTAAACAGCCAACTCCAAAACCATAGTCACACACACAGTGGGTCACAAAACAAGAGAATTTGGCATAAACAGGAGGGAAAAATTTGTGAACATGAAAGGAGGAATGACAGGGGTGGCTAAACAATATGTATTATGTGTATGTGTAAAAGCAAGTAAATAAACTTTACTAAAAATAAATAATTTTTAAAGGATTTGAATAGCACCTTTTCTTCCTCAATTTTCCCTACCTATTCATGGGCAAGAGCCTAGGTAGATGGGTATGAGGAGAAATGCATGAGCCTTATGTTTTGATGTTGGGCATTCTCTACAAGCAAAAAGCATCCTACTGATCGCCCTTAACTATAGAAGTAGAATTCTAAGGCTGTGCATATCATTTTTATTTACTACTAAAGCAAACTGCTACACTAAGATCCCTGATCAGTGCATATGACCTAGATACCAACTTGATCTAGGCAGAAGTAGTTGCCTATGTGGGGTAGCCCTTTGATGGGAGTAAGTGTAATGTTACTGGGGTAAGCAGGTGTCATGGTTATGGGTTTAGGACATGCAAATATCACAAGTATGGCTGAGATAAACAGGGGGTCTTCAAATCCACCCTGTTCCCAGACTCAACTGTGGGATATTGTCAAGTTGTTGTGGTTGAGGGTGAATTGGGAAGTCTATTAAAGGGATTTTAATTCAAGCTTGAGTAAAAGGGTAAGGAACTGAGCTTCTCAGAAGGCACAATTACCCAGACTTGGTATGGAGCATCAAAGAGCAGTTGCCATTTTGGTTTTGTCCTGGGATCCCTCCCAAGAACATCAAATCATGACCACAGGACAGGAGCTGAGCCTCAGAACCTATCACTATAAAGAGTCCCTGGAGCTGAGCCCTGGGGCTGAATTATCATTTGGCATTTATTTATTGTGCCCCTGGGTAGACCAGATGCTCCTCTAAGCAGTGGCTGCTAAGTAGGAGATAGGAATGGACTGAGGTCTATTACTGGGCCTGTCTTCATGTGTTCATGTGTTCTATCTCTCTCACTGTGGAGTCATGGCCCTTTGTTTGGAGTGACAAGAAGCCCGAATAGAAAGCAGTTCCTACTTTAAGTAAAAGTCGAGAGTAATACCTAATATTCTTGCTGAGAGTCAGTATTAATGATGACAGATGGGCTCCTAGGGGTAGGATCATATACTAAGCACCAGGTAGCCTACATTTCATTTATTTATGATACCAACTCATTCCTAAAAAGGTTTCTTTTATTTTTAATTATGTATATCTCTGTGTGGATATGTACATGAGTACAGTTGCCTCTGGAAGCCAGAAGAGGGGGTCAGATCCTCCAGGATATGGACTGATAGCCAGTTGTGATCACTGCTATCACAGTGATCACCTAATATAAGTGCTGGGAACTGAACTCAGGTCCTCTGCAACTCCCATGCTTGGCTGCAAGCTCCTTTAACCATCTTTAGCCATGCAGCCCCCTCCCCAAACTATTTCAACAAGAAAGTGAGTGAATAAATTTGTACTTGGTTTTGGTTTCTTTATTTTTCTTTATATATATATTTATATATATATATTTGTTCTTTTGACCAATATAAGTTATGGTTGCTACATGACAAGCGGTGTTCTGGATATGAGAGATTTGGGGATTCATAAGACCAGAGTTCACTCCACAAAGAGGTTACATTCTGGAGAAGAAGAGAAATACAGAAATGGACAAGATCATTGTACTCGGTGATGAGACCAGGGAGGGGAGGAGAGCAACTAAGCAAGGCTGCCGGCAAGTGACAGTTTGGGCATCAGAGGCAAAGAAGGCGAGTTTGAAGTAGAACCTGGAGGAGAAGTAACTTAGCATGGAGCAGGCTGAGGCAACGTGAGTGGAGTAGATGCTTACAGGAAGTCCTTCAGAGCAAGGAGGGAAGAGAGGGAAGGAGCTGGAGCAGAGGGAGGGTGTTAGTTTCTAAGAGGATGTAGCAAAGGCTGCAAGGGACCTCATGTGCTGCCCTGGGCAGAGATGGGCCAGAAGAGCTGACCAGCCCTGGGCTCTGAGACTTTATCCTTGTACCTTCTGCCTCTCTGAGTCCCATAATGGCCAGCTACCCCAGAGGAGTGGACAAGTACAAGAACATATATATAAAATAATTCCTTCCACTCAGAAGCAATTTCCAGTGAGACATCAGTCAAGAGTCATTAGCCACACCGCTCCCTGAACCCAGGGAAACGAATTGCACCCATGGCACGTGTGTACACACACACACACACACACACACACACACACACACACACACACACACTTAAAAGTAAAAGGCACAGGGCTGGCAGTATAGCTCAGCTGCTACAGTGTTTAACTTACTATCACAAGGACCAGAGTCTCACCCACTCACCCACTCACCCACAGCTGGGACCACAGCAAGGCATGGTGGTATACACTTGTAATCCTCCTGCTGGGTAGGCAAATATAGGTAAGTCCTTGGGTTTCATTGGCCAAGACTTCATGATGAGTTATGACCCATTGAGAGACCTGGTCTCAAATAATCAAGTGTAGTTGAGAAACTACACTAAAGATTGACCTCTGACTTCCCCACAAATACACATGCATGGGCATCTGCGTTCACACACGTGTATGCATCCACACATACACATACATGCATGCACATACGAAAGACCATTCCTCATGATGGGTAACCTTAACAAACAGATACCTAATGTGTGCAAAACAAACTAATGTAACTGAAGCTATTCCCTGGGGCCACACTACAATGCAGAATCTGGTTCCTTCGGACATTCTATAGAAGGTGAGGGTACTGAGCAAACATGCACTCTCCTGGGCCTCAGTACATGCTCAAAAGCCCTGTTCTCCTCCCCCGGGAGACCTCTAGAAAGGAGCATTTCCTGTGGATATGTGGTGCAGGCAGCTCACTGATCAGGCTGCTCTGTCCCAAGGCCCTCCTGGGCATCCCTCTTCATCAGCCTCCCACTGCTGTGAAGCCTCTCATATTGAATATCAATACTGCAGTGGATTTTGCAAGCACTAACCTGATTTAGAGATGAAATGGAAACAGTTTCATATCAGCAAAAATGTTAAAATTACATACACAAGGACTCCAAGCAAGGAAAGGAAAGTGAATAAAGGCTGTGAATTCCCAGGAGGAGGCTCAAAGCGAGGCAAGAGGGCAGAGGGTGGGAATCAGGAGAAAGAGTCAGAGGATGGGGGAACAGAGGACGGTGGTTCCATAAAAGCTCACATAAACACACCAGGGCAGAATTCAGGCTGGGGATGGCATGGATTTGAATGTATCAGACTTTCCCGGATGCTGCCTGTTAGTGAAGAGTGGTGTTGAGTGGCTGATGAGAAGAGAGAGGTGAGAGAGTTCCCTGCCGGAGGGACTTTTAAAATCTCTGATTTGGTGTCTCCTGGATTGGGTAGGTAGAACTCAGAGAGCTTTGTAAGTAAGCTTGGATGCAGAAGAGCATGAAAGTGAGTGAGTGCGTGCGTGCGTGCGTGTGTGTGTGTGTGTGTGTGTGTGTGTGTGTGTGTGTGTGCATGCCCACATGCTTTCACGTGTGGGGGTATGGTCTTTCTTAGTCTCGCTCCACTCATGCTCTCAGCTGTCCTCAGGACTTGGGTTTTATTTCTGGTGCCTGCATCCTCCTGGGTTTTCCACTTCAGCTCATCCTTACAGACTCTCATATCACCCCCTCGGCTGCTTCCTGTAGGGAACACAGGCCTGTTACTTGCTGTCTGTCCTCACACATTTGGAATTCTGATGCACTCCTCCATGCCCCTGTAACTCTCGTGTTCTGCAGCCCTATACAGCCAGCACCGTGTGGACAATACCACGTACTAACACTTCCCCAGGCAGCTCTGTGAAACCAACCACTCTGCTCTTGTGCTGGATCGCATGAGAAGTCCCCCGTAGTGTCAGGAACTTGAATACCTGGATCCCAGTTAGTGGCACTGTGTGGGGAGGTCTAGGAGGAGTGGCCTTGCTGGGGAAAGCTTGTTACTGGGGTTGACTTTAAGAGTTCCTTAAATAAATAAACTCATGCCATTTTGCATTTGTTCTGCCTCCTTCTTTCTTGTACTCTTACTCATGAGTTTCCGCCTGTTCAAGCGGCGATGCCTATCTGCTGCCACACTCCTGTGCCTCTGAAGCCAAAATCCCAAATCAACCCTTCTTTACATAACCTGCTGTGCTCTGGTGCAAGGGGCAGAAAAGCAACCGAGGCATTTATCAAGAGAAAGTCTTTCAAATGGCTTCCAAGTTTTAGAACTGGAATGGCATGTTACGTTAAGTCCTTGTCGGTTCTCCAGCTGCATGTATCCCATTGCCCACGTAAAGTGTTCATGGCTATTCTGAAGAGGGATCTGCTGATTTCACAAGAGGATCAGAGGTTCCCTGGGGTACAAACTGACCAAACTCTCTGTGATGAGCCTGATCTAAGGGTTCGCCCCACCTCTACAATTAGTAGCAAGCACAGCTCTAGTCCACAATAGATGCCCGAGAACCATCACATTGCATTTGGTTCCAATGTTAGGGTTGGTTGTGTGACAGTTTCAGTCTATAGATGGACTTGCATATCTCTCCTTCCTCAGACTTTCCCACAGCACACTAGGGATGGAGCAAGGTGTGTACAGTGGCTGGCGACACAAGGCTGTCTATAGGCGGTTAGTGTTTTTCCTGGGGGTGTGTGGAGAGTGATTGCAAGAGGATAATTAAAAACTGAGCAACAAAGCAGTCCTTTGCATGATTTAGATTACAAGCATCAGAGAACATGAAGTTGTTTCCCAGGAGCCCAGAAAGCAGTATCTGTCAGAAGTGTGATATCAAGGAGACAGCCATTGTGCAGATGCTTCCGGGGCTGCCCTGATCTCTGTGTGTTCTTTACTGGGGCTTTGATCATCACCTGAGACCTTCTTCAGTGACAGGCACTGTGGCTGGGGTCACAGAGATCCTTTCAAATGTACACCCTCTCCACCAAGGCAACTCAGACACTTCAGCCTTTTAAAAAGTTCTTCATGCCCACTTCACACAGCACAGCCTCCCTCTTCGGTGATAATTGTATTGCTAAAACCACTCGCTCAGTATCAATTTAATACATTTCTCTTAAGTGTCCTAACCATGTCATTATTTAGCCCCAAACATCCCTCTGAAACCATTGCTTTATGACTATGAAGTCGCCTGATGGTATTCTAATCTTTTGAGTGGCAAAATAAAATCCCCTTTTCAAGGGGAAGCCTATTCAGTACTGTCCGTCGGAAATTCGTTTCAGTGTGGCATAACTGTAACTCCCCTGGGACCTTTGGAAAGCTGAACCTCAGTATCATGGTTAGTGGGACTCCTGCCAGTTCATGCTGGTGAGCTGATGTGGAAATCTCTTTCATCTTCAAACTCACACTGGTCCGGATGATAAACTTGATCATTGCCATGGTCCCCAGCCCCTATCAGTTAAGGCTAGAAGACTTTACTCACCCATCTTCCTTAAACTTCCAGGCGTGGAGCCTTAGGCTTGGGAAAACCAACCACTCACAGGCCTGACCATTCTCACACACCTCTGCCACCAAGATGTAAAGGGTCCCTGTTGTTTTAGCTACCTTCAAAAGTTCCTTCTGGCTCTCCTCTACTTCTATCCTGGAAGAATGACCTCTTTGAAGGGTTAATTTCTTTCATCCTAAGAAGAAAGGAAGAACATGACAGATGAAGGATGGCTTTGAGCCTGTGAAACAAACATTTTTAGGGGCAAATGGCACAGAAGGGTCCCCGGAAAGAAAATTTTAAGGCTTTGAAATGTTCATGGGAGATGATAAGAGACCTTTCAATGGAAGAGGATTATTTCATGCTGCAGAGACACACACACCATTGTTTTGACTATTTTACAACTCTGTAGATTCAGGTTGACTGGTAGAAGACGGAGAATATGCAAGTGTTCCCTCTCTAGATCCACATAAAATCTGTCCAGAGCTGTGAAAATGTTTTTCGTTCCTTCCTCACTGCAGAAAAATCCAAAATGGGCCTATTTGTAAATCTGTTTCAACATCCCTAATCTATATAAGAATTGCACCTTGAACTTTTCTTCAAACAGCAGTTATGAGACCTTTACTGTTTTCCTTGTCCATGAGTTAAGCAAAACCTTTGTTAGGTGTTTATTGAAAAGAAGATTTTTTTCCTTTTCTTTCTTTCTTTCTTTTTCTTTCTTTTTTTTTTTTTTTAAGAAAATTACCATTTAAAACCCTGGACTTGAAACAAGTCAGCAAGCAGAGACAGCAAAACAAAGGGAAGGCTGATACAATGACTCAACAAAGAGTCACTCTGGCTGTTCCTGGCACTTCCAGATCCAGTTATAACATAGAGATGCTGTTCCTGTCGGTGACACAACTTTGATCTTGTACACTTTTGTTCTATCGCCTTGATTCTGGATTGTTCTGTCTGATTCTCCAGAACAATTCTGCTACTTTAAATACCGAATGCGGCTCTCCACACAGCCTCCTTTGGTGGTCTGCCTTAGCATTTTCCCCAGGGAGTAAAGCTGAAAAGCACTTATGTGCATTTTGCATAAAAATGGCAGGATTGAGTGGAATTTGCACATTCATTCATCTGCCAGACTTAGACTAAAATATCACCCTTCAAAATCCCAATTCAACTAATTTTGAGTGACCGCCCAAAATTGGAGTCTGTCACTGATTTTCTCAAATGACATCCATGGTTTTCCTACCGCCCAAGGAGCAGGCTCCAAACAGCTTTCTGATGTATTCAGAATCTCCTGGCATCTGATTTACTTTATGCTATGACAGCACCCACTGGTGACAGACAGAAATTATACAAAGGGCCCATGGTTTCCAAGCCTAGCGGGAGATTTTGTTCCTCGATCTTTGTTCCCAAAGCCCTCCACTCTAAGACTCTTTCTTCTGCCTTCTGAACTCTTGCCCATTCTATGCATCTGGTCTCAAATGCACCTAACCAACTCCATCCTCTTATCATTTTCCCAGACAAAGCTAACAGACCTGTCTCCGACTCTATAACCACAACAATGTAACAATATTAGGGATGCAAAATCCAGGCATGGCATCAAATGCTGCTTTTGCCGGGTTCAATGAAAAACAGGGATGTATGAGCTTGAAGTTCAAAAGGATCAAAGCTGGAACAATGACAAGAGCTTGCTACTCTTGAGAAAGATCTCTGCTGACCTCCTGGTACCCACATCATAACTGCCTCTAACCCCAGTTCCAGGGGATCTAATGCCCTCTTCTGGCTTTTATGAACATTGAATGCATGTAGGGTACATATACACACACTGACACCCCCACACATACACATAGAATAAAAAATTCACTCTTCAAAATGATCAAGACTTTCAAGCTATCAGTAACACATCAAGTCCCAAGTGTAGGGACTTGGGAAGTGACACCCCCACATGAAAGCCTTGGAAATTCTCTCTGATTTTCTGTCACTGCTGGCTGCTCTCCTCTCTTCCACAAAGGTGAAGCTCAGAAACTGGGAGTTCATCCCCAAGGCAGATCACAGGACTTAGAAGCCCTTCTCTCTAAAATGGAAACGACAACTGGAAAAAAAAATCCTAAAATCTGTTCTCTAGTCTTCTCCTATCTTTCCTGCTTAGACCTGGCCCCAAGGAAAGTCTCTGACCAAACCTGTCTGATAGAAGATCAGTTTGGGGAGGTGAAGCCTCATTGGAAAAACAGGGTTATTGGGAACATTACTTAAGTCCAAGTCCCTTTGAGCCTCTGCTGTGTGTCCAGCTGGAGGTGAGCTGTCTCCTCTGCACACTCCCATTGCTATCCTGCACAGCTTCATCTTGGGCACAAAGCAATAGAGCCAGGCAACTGCAGTGGGACGAACCTTTGTATAGATAGTATGGATATTTGTCACTCATTGCCTAGCCAGTTGCTAGGCAGGATTTTGGGGGCAGAGGAATGCTGGGAAGAAGACAGGCAAAGACTCAAGGGTCATGAGGTTGTTGGCTGGGAAAAAGCAACATGGGAAGTTCCTAGGTTAGGGGAAGGAAGGAGCCTCAGGGCAGCACATAGGTGAATAGAAATTTGGTAACTTAAGTTGAAAGAGTTGGCTAGAGACAAGCCGAAGCAATCAACCAAGCTTTTACAATTAAGTCTCTGTGTGGTTATTTGGGGAGTGGCTGGTGGGACAGAAATATCCACCTACAGTCAGCTATGCCTCAGAGCTCTGAAACTGTGAGCCAGAACAAATCCCCACTCCTTTAAGTTGCTCTTCCAGGCATTTTTGCCTCACAGTGCTTAAACATCTGACTCTTATAGTCATATTCAGAAAGAGTTCCACCCCAAATACTGGAAGGAAGAAGAAATTCTCTACTACAGAGATGCCATGATAATCCGAATGGTTAGGTCACCCCCTGCCTCTCTGTCAACCAACAAGCAATTCATCATTCCCCTTTGTCCACTCACATCTCTACATGCCCATGCTCCTCTACGGAAAGTAAGTCTAACCCCGCACAGTCAAACCCAAGTCTGTGGCTCTCCACTCTTCTTCATATATAAAACCTCGAAGAAATTTCTTATGGAATTAAGTTCCCTTGTCCCATTGTCTGATGTTACAGAGTTGTTAGGTCTGACCCTTGTGATTAAAGTGCAAGGCCCCATGAACACACTGGATCTGTCCAACTTCACAGGACACATGGTCCTGACAGTGTGTCTTGCTTTTCCTGATTGCTCGCTTACTTAGCTTAAGATGAAGGACTTTGTACACACCTCCTTTTCTGTATCAAATCTGAGATTGTTCCATTCTAGCCCCTCCCTCTGGCCTCTGTGTTTCTTTCCTGTTGTTAATGTAATCATACATGCATAGGGTTGCACTTCTGTATTCTAGCACATTAGCAATAGACAAGGATCCATGTCCATTCTCATTTGGCCAAAATAGTGGCATCAGCAAGTCTGGATCCTTCTGGAGACTTCAGACAAGACTCACTTGCAGCTTATACAAGTGTGTGTTATCCCCTAATTTGTGACCACAGCCTTTGAATGTCTCCTTCATCAAACACACTTGGATTAACTCAGACAAACTCTCAATGCAAGATCTTAAACTTAGCAACATTTGCAAAGTCATTTTATGTCTCATTAGGAGAGTGGGACATGAACATACATAAAGATGAAGAGGGCATATATTGTTCTGACCACAGCCTCCAAGCCAGACTATTACAGGATTAGCTGAGGCAAATGGCCCAGCCATGGCAATGCATCTAAGAGGCCCAGGTACAGAATGGCCAGGAAATCTTGATGTTATCAGTGCACTATGCTCTGCCAAATAAACACATGTTCATCATTGTTCTTTAACAACAATGTTTTAGAAACCCAGAATACAAGAGAAGATAAAATGTAGGCATAGTGGGGGAGAAGGAAGTGGTAAAGTTCTAGAAGACTGGGTCAAGGATGGATAGAGGGATGGATGGTGGGAAGAGAGAGGAGCAGCTCTGTAATAAAGGCCTCCACACTACTGTTAAGAGTGATTACATGTCAGTAATGGGCCTGGATGCCTAGGAACTGAGGCAGAGTATCCCCCAGGCAAAACAAGTCATTCCCAGACGGCCTAGAAGACTGGAGTAGGGTTATCAGACAGTATATAAAGAGAGAATGCTGAATGAACAGGTGATCTTTTAATATAAACATATGGCATACAATATTGTATAGAAACCGTAAGGCTAGCACCGTGAAGCAGTTATCCTCAAAGCTTATTCCTGATTTGCACCTTGATGGGATCACACAATTTACCAGCATGCTAAGAAGTAACAAAGGGCCTGTTACCTTCTTCTTCTTCTTCTTCTTCTTCTTCTTCTTCTTCTTCTTCTTCTTCTTCTTCTTCTTCTTCTCCTCCTCCTCCTCCTCCTCCTCCTCCTCCTCCTCCTCCTCCTCCTCCTCCTTCTCCTTCTCCTTCTCCTCCCTCCTCCCCTCCTCCTCCTCCTCCTCCTCCTCCTCCTCCTCCTCCTCCTCCTCCTCCTCCTCCTCCTTCTCTTGGGACCCTCCACAAGGAATGAGCTCTGGCAGCAGCAGAGATCATGCTTCAAAGCCCAGTCAAGAATGATAGCCGTTCCAACAGGAACTGCCTGTCCTCATACCCAGCCTGGACACTAAGGGTAAGAAGTAAATGCCCTTGGAAAATGCAGTGTTGGTTGCTTATTATGGGGATTCCTGGAAGGATCTGCTTCCCTTTGGTGGAAAACAACCAGAAATAATCACACTCAAAGATTCTTTACTTCTCCACCTCACAATTTTTACCATGCCCCACTTTCCACCAGTTGGAGTGAAGCACTGTGAAGCCAGGCCCCAGGAGAGTTATTCATTGCAAAGATTCATTCCTCACATTTCCTCTGCTCTACAAACTTTAACCCTGTTTCTTGAATAGGTGAGCGAATACATTTCCAGCAAGAAGCTCAGCTTTGCCTTATCACCTGCTGATTGAGGTAATATTCTGGAAGCTATCAGCTAGGTCTCAGCTATTTTGAGAAGTCCCTTAGTGCATTCCCTATAGTAAGAAATCATTTTTTCAAAGAGATCTGAGATTTGCCCCAGTTCACATCCTTATCACACATCCCAGTGCTCATTGAGCTGTTAGTAGCAAGAAACCATGAAGCAGATTGAACACTCCAAGGGCAGAAGACCTGAGTCTTGGGAGGCTGTCTCCATCCTCTGTACATATGTTCCATCATGAGTCCTCATAATGCAAAGAAGGCTAAGAAGAGCTTAGAAATGGTAACAGAGCCCAGCAGGGAAATCTCCCTGATTCTGCAGAGTTGGAACTGCCAGTCCTCAACTCTTCCCCAGCTCCTTACTCTGATGATAACTAAAGCCGATGCAAAAAGAAATCCTGGACACAGACACACAGAGTCTGTACACAGAGGCCCAATCTACCCAATGTGCAAAATATTAGCACTGCCGCCTCTTGCACACTTCCTGTGTTCCTGACCTGTCAACATCACGTTTTGGTTTGTTTGTGTTTTGTTCTTTTTTTTGTGTCCCCCCCCCCCAAGGACCAGTGGTAACATCTGTCTGGCTTAAATGATAATCTCACTAACATTTTAAGATGTGTTTTTATATCTGCATGAGAACTATGGCTTTGCCTTTTGAAAATTACCCCTTTAACAAGGTCCTGTTCTGCCAGCACAACGTTGTTAAACAGGAGGGAAGGGAGGCTGGAAAGATGGCCCAGTCAGCAAAATCCTTGCTGTATAACATGAGGACATAAGTTCACATCCTCTGCATCTGCCTAAACAGCTGGACTTAGTAAGAACATCTCTATAATCCCAGGGCTGGGGAGGCCAAGACCCGATCGCTTGAGCTCCCTGCCCAGACAGCCTAGACAAATCATGGAGCTTCAGATCTTATAAGAGACTTTGTTTCCCACACTGAGGAGAGGAATGATTGAGACAGATGCCCAAAGCTGACCTCTGGTCTCCCAAAGCTGACCTCTGGTCTCCACTGACGCATACCTGCCCACACATATATTTGAATACACAAATATACACAGGGAGGTGGGGGGAGAAAGCAGGAGGCTGAAGCAGCTAAGCTCCGCTCAGCCTGACTGAACTTCAGACAGGATTCGTACTGACTGGAGGCCTGCAGCTCTTTCCTTAAAACATTTACTTTAGAAAATTTGTGATTGTAAGTTATTCCTTTGGCTGTTTGAGATGTCAATCTTCCCCCAGCTTCCCACAGATTTTCAAACACTCACTGTCTTCCTCTAAACTCGGGCGACCCCTTTGGACTGTAATGGCCAGGGGAGGCAGGGGGCTTACTGTGGCCGAGCACCAATTTTCAAGCCCTGATGGACCATCCCGCCTTACAAGCCGGTGCCTGCCCAGCTTCAGTCTTCTCTATCCACCTCTCGAGAAGAAGCCTCCAGTAAAGTTGCTCATGTAATTCCAGTCAGTGCCTTTTTTTTTCTTTGACGGACAAAAGAAGAAGGGGGCTGAAAAGGAAAAAGTAAAAGCTATCCATCAACCAAATCCCAGCCAGTCCCAGGTCAGTGAGTTGAGCTTACTACTAGGGGTGGAAGGCTGGGTGAGACAGTGCCCACTGCTTTGTCTTTCCCGTTGGCTTCCAAACTCCACCGAAGGTGCTAAACCGAAACATCTGCCTCTGACAACGAGTCTCAAATTGCAACTGTGTTTCACTCCACAGAAATCCCCTGGGCCAAACTTGCCTGCGGCTGTTGCTAACAGATACGCCAAGGGCCAAACAACAGTTGTGATTTCCCTCTGAGTTCTGCACATCCAGAGGCAGGTGCAGGATGAAGCCGCTCCACGTGTCGCTGGCAGCCACAGGTCTCTTCAGCAGACAGCCCTGCTCTGGATTCGTATTCTGGCCATGCGGGGAACCTAAGTGCGCATAAGAAACATGCCAGCAGCCACAAGCTGCTCTTAAAATATTAATTCAATATTAGCTTTCAGGGAAGATTCCCAGGAAGTGATGGAACCGCGAGGGCTTTGTCAAAAGGAGAGAAAGGAATGTGAGTGTGAGGACACCCACAGACAATTAAATTCAATCACCCAGGATGGGTATTGAACCCTCCTCAAGTTAGTCATGCCGCCATGACTTTGTAAACAAACCAAAATGACAGCACCATCCCTTTAAGGACGGAATGATTTGGATTTAGTTTTCATCCTCATAAAAAATATGTAATGAAACTATTTTCTATTGTGGAAATTGTTCTGAGGTTGCCAAATAAATCAAAATTCAACCAACACTCCCCCTAAGCAAGATTTGGTCAGGTGGAACATTTCTTGTTTCCTGTAACAAATACATATTGAGAAACAACAGGCTAAATTCAAGGACAGCTATGGGCACAGATCTCTGTGTTAAGCATGATGGTGACATTTAATGTAGCAAAAAAGATAGCTCCTCATAGAGGAAAAGACCACCACGAGGCATGGAGAATGAGAAGTGTCTCACTTTGGGAGCATACTGCAGAGGACAGGTAGGCCTCCTCAGTCCCAGGCACGGGTGACTGCGGTCAGGTAGAAGATGGAGGACCAAAGGGTGAACGGACTGGAGGAGAGTGCATGAAAACTGAAAATCACAGTTGGAGAAAGGGAAGGTGCCCGTGTTAGGATGGAAAAAATATAGCCTAATTCTCCAGTGAACCCAGGAAGCTGGGAGTCACCTACTTTAATGTTTACGGCAGCCTGTGAGTTAATAAACACCCAGAAGCCTGTGCGAAAGCAGACTTCCTGGGCTAAGGGCGGGGTTGGATACTTTAAATTAATTGGTCCGCACCGGATGCTACGAAGTGATTGGTTCACGATGGGTGGGCTTTGCTGTAACCCTATAAAAGCTGTCCCAATTCTGTGCAGGGGTCATTGCTGAGCCCTCTACCCTGCATGGCGTATGGCTGACAGCCCCAGTATACTGGAATATAAAGAACCTTATGCATTTGCATCAAGACCACTTCTCGTGAGTGATTGGGGGGGGCGCCTTTCCTGAGTGGGAGCTCTAGGGACCACGCTCTCGCGGGTTTTACACCAGCAATGATTGACAGGTCAGACTGAGAATGTTTTCCCCAACAAAACTCTTTTGATCCTCTGTCTCTCTGTCTCTGCGTCTCTGACACCCAACCTCTCTCTCTCTCTCTCTCTCTCTCTCTCTCTCTCTCTCTCTCTCTCTCTCTCTCTCTCTCTCTCTCTCTCTCTCTCTCTCTCTCTCTCTCTCTCTCTTTGTGTGTGTGTGTGTGTGTGTGTGTGTGTGTGTGTGTGTGTATGCAAAAAGTGCATACAATGTCATAAGGAACCCTTTTGTTTTGGAGGCATTTGTTTGTCTTTGTCCCAAATACAACAGGAAGTTGTGGAGAGGTTCCCAAAGGCTGTCTTGACAGAGCATCCTGGTTACCATGGGAAGATAGAAGATGGAGGTTATTAGTCAGCACATAGCAACAAGCTGGTCGGTGAAAGGTGTTATTTGTTTGGCTAACAAGATGATCATGCATACAAGCCAAAATGAACAGATTTAAGCAATGAAAGGGAGAATTAAGACACTATCCATTAGATAAATTATTGAATCAAATCAGGGCAGAGTCCTCTCACACCAAGTCAGAAGAGTGATTTAAATGTGTGATGTGGTCATGGGGTACCCGAGTACCACTTACATACAAGTCACTAGGAATAGCATCCCTACCGTACTTTGTATCCAGTCGCTACTTCCCGAACCTTTTTCCATTATGAAGCCCTTCTTGAAAGCAGGGGATGCTCCCCTTGACTCAGTGCAGAGCATCCACTGGAATCACATGGACTACGCCCTTAGCTCTGAGAGATGTGAGGATGGAGGCTCGTTCTGTTTTGTGCCTTTGTCTTCCAGGACAGGTCAGGCACACAGTAGGACCTCAACAAATATTTCAGGACCACAAAAACACGTTTCCTTTCCAGAGACTGGAGCAATGCATCCCAGAAGTTCTGTCTGCAAACAGGAAGGTTAGTTCGAGGTATATTTTAAGAGATATTAATTCACTAGAAAAATGACATAGCTGCCTTCTTCAGAGGCAAGGGCTCTCGCATCTGAAGAGTGAAAAACTACTGTGTTGTCTGAGGTACATTATTAACAACTTCACATAAAATCAAAGGTAGAAAAAAAGGAATAAATGGTGATATCTTAGTTTTCAATGAATATGAAAAACTATTTCTTTACTTCACAATAAACCCAGAACAATCCCAAAGTATTTGATATAGCAATGGCCTGGCTTTCGATGGGAATCAGTCAGCCTTTGTTAACATGAAGAAAATGTCCCGGGTCTGGTAATTCAGTTTTAAGATCGATGCTGTTCAATTATTTAGTAATAAATCCCCTTAGAACAGCATTATATAAGCACTGTTCTGCTTTTAGTAGAGGTTGGGGGGAGATGAGAAGACAATTTATTGATCAGACGAGACTAGGGGTGACTGATAAATTTCTGAAAATGCTTGAGTATGCCCAACGCTGAACACTGTTTAGAAATTCTTCTAGCATCTCACCCATAGATTAAGAACTGGGTTGCAAAACGCTGGCATCTTTTAGATGCAAAAGCCATTAAGGTCAGTGCCAAAGGCCAAAATCATCTTCAGGGAACACTGTCCTTGGAAGTTGGTTAGGGAAACATCCAGTTGGGAATGGGCTCCCCCTAGGTCAGGGGTTTCTAGGTGGGAAGCTTTTTCTTTTAGGCAAGCATCAGATGAAACAGTGAGTTTGTGGTTTGATAGGATGTTATTGTAAAATGACTTCTGTGTCTTCAAGTCCCCATGGATTTGATGTTTATAATAGGAGAGGCATTGAAAAAAGGGCTTAGTAGAAAAAATACCGCATTCATGTTTCTTACTTCTTGCTCACTATGGAACCCATTTGTTTGATGGCTGGAGACCATTGTTGCTTTGGGGTTGGAGATCATCATTAGTTGGAGACTGTGATTGGCTGGGGAACATTGCTGCTTTGGGCTTGGGGGAATACTCCAATATAAAAGGCACAGTAGATCCCCATTAACTCATTCACTGTCAACCAGTCTGCTAGATTAATGCTTTGCGCAGGTTCTCGATAAAACATCCCAACCCCTCCCCCCTCCACAGTAAACACACTTGGCACGGCAGCTCTGTGAAAGTCCTGCCCACTTGGCTTATGCCCTGCCCTAACCACATGCTCATGTTGTGCTTAAGAATCTCAATGGTTATTTTGCTTGTTATTGTAATTACTTAAGTATTATGTAAACAAATTATGAGTGTGAAAAGAGAATTATCTTCTCTGAGAATAAAGTCTAATGCTTTTGGAGGAAAAAAAAAAGAGTAGGAAGCTAGCTGGCCAAAAACGGCTGCCAAGTTACATGTGGGGGATGCTAAGATGTTGAAAGTGAAGACAAAAGCCTAGGTGTATCAAATCATGTCACATTAGACATCCTAAAGCCTTACAGCATTTTCAAAGAACCGGATGTGGGATGTGTTTTGCGTAAGAAAAAAAATTGGATCTCTAGTTGGCAGACCTCACTCGGGGCTTGTATTCTGCACCCAAACAGGAAGAGACTGGGTTTGCAAGCTGGCGAAGTTCTGGAAATTGTAAACCGCTTAGGGAAGAAACTGTGAGCTGGGTGTTGCACCACGTGTATCGTGTGTATGCGTGTGCATGAAGTTGGAGGCCAAAGAGCAAGCTTGGGTGTGGCTCTCGAGGAGTCGTCCACATTTTGTTGTTGTTTTTATTGTTTCGTCTTGAGATGTGGTCTCTCATTGGTATAGAACTCACCAAGTTGTCTAAGGTGTCTAGTCAGCCAGCTTTAGGGATCCACGTCTCTCTGCTTCTCCAGTGCTTGGTTTATCTATTTATTCTTTAACAATGGGGTCTGTGTTTCAAACTCATGAAAAATGACAAAGAAAAGGTGACATAAGAAAATGACATTAAGATCATAACTGTATAAAAACTATGTGTGTCTCAGGCATTCAATGGATAAGGGACTTGTGGCCACACCTTGAGAGCTATATTCAATTCCTGGAACATACGTGGCGGAGAGCACCAGCCTTTCCAAATTGTCCTCCATCCTCTGCATGGTTTTCTTGAGGTGTGTGTGTGTGTGTGTGTGTGTGTGTGTGTGTGTGTGTGTGTATGCGTGCTTACACGTTCTGCACTCATACATGAAATAAATGTAAAAAATTCATATATGACATGTGTGTATGGACCATAGTTGTTCTAAGAACATTTTGAGATGGGTGCAATGGTTTATAGAGCACAGGAAACTCTGCTAATTCAGTGATACTGTCAAGGCAGTGTGCTGGCATGGACAGTAGCAAGGGAAACTTTCATCATTGTCTCTTCCGCACTGGGGTACATTCCCATGCTACTTCCGTGCTTAAAAAGCAGTAAAAACCAAGCAATAATCAGCTTCCTAGGAGCTGATAAGTGAGCAGGGCAGTGGAGAAATGCTCACACACCTGGGACTGTCATTTGCCCAGCCTTTCTAGGAAGTGACCTCAAGCAAGCAAGCAAAATGCTCATCCAGCCTTGAAATAGTCATTTCACGTCTAAGACTTTAGCTCACAGAAGTGACCCATGGTGTTCAAAGGGGGTTTCAGGGATATTGTTCATTTGAGACTTGCTTACGATAGTTTGAAAAATGATTTCTAACAATAGGGAAATTACTAAATAAATTCCAGCAATTCTGCAGCACTACCGTGTGATAAAGTACTATGCAACTGTTAGAAATCTTGTTTTACAGAGTGAGAATATATAGTAATGTTCACAGCATGGAAACCTGTGGAAAAAAATAAGTGGAAAAAAATTTCCCGATAGTATGATATAATATTCTAGTAAAACTAATGTTATCATCCATCACATGTCATTTCTCTATCTATCTATATATCATGTCTCTATTTACCTATGTATCATCTATTTTCCTAACATCTAACAAGGTACTGGATGAAAAAAATTAATATTATTGGTGTACAACTGTGCTTATTTTAAAATTAATTTTTCAAGATGTCCCAGGTTCGCTGCCGTGCAGAAGAGGCACTTTTGCGAACACACACATGTAGAAATAGAAGTCACCTCCACATGAACAGCAAGCACAGAATCCACCCATGTGTGAGAAAAGTTCCCTTACCTCACCTCCTTTGCTGTGTGCCAACTCACACCCATAATTAATAAACAGAAAAAGGAATGAACTTTCAGAGCACTTACAACAAGTCAGTTTGAACCCTACAGCCTTACAGTGTTTAGAGACATTACTGGGGTTTTTTTTTTTTTTGTAGGATCATATTCACAGGGCTCATTTTTACCATATTGTCCTGAGGTGTCTCAAGACTGAAGATACTCTGAATGGTTTCTGACCAGCGGTCTCTCACCTTCCGTCACAGTCCGTCCCATGGGTTCTGTAGTTACTCCTGGATTGAGATGCTCTTGAAGTTAGTGCCCACTGATTCCAGGCGAGCATATAACGATTGTATTTTTGGAAATCCTAAGGGAGCAGTCAGATAAAATCACCCTCATTTTCTGAGTCATAAACACAGGCCCATTAAACACGACCCTCTGTGTCATTGGGGACACCTCAAGGGATATGTTAGGAGGCTGTGTGTAGGAGGCAAAGGAAGGCATCTCTTGATTCGTCTAAACAGAAAAGGGAATGGGATGAGGTTGTAGCAGTCCCTAGGGTTTGGATGGGCACACAGAGTTCTGACTACAGTGTCCATCAGCTTGTCATGGGCCACCATGGAGAAAGAGCCTTCTGTCGATTGAAACAGAAATACATGGAACAGGTTTCACTTGTGTGACTCTACTGTCTACCACAAACGAAGGCTTGTAAGGCAAAATTCTTGCATTGTTGGAGTTGTGCCCTCAGCCAGGGGTATTCAACTCTCTGTCCACTCACTGTGGGAAAGACCCCTTCACTTGTTGGAGAGACAAGGGCAATGCAGAGGGAGGAAAGATACTTCATTTGTCAATACATGCCCCCAATCACCCAGGCATTACACATGGTCCTTCATCCAGCATCCTTTGGTAGGCCTGTAGGACGCTCCTTTTCTCTCTAAACAATAAAATTCCTCGAGTAAATGAATTTAGACTGTGCAGAGGAACCTCCAGGACACCTTGGTTTTATGCAATGAATGTCTGTATCCTTCCCCAGACACCCACTGGCTTTGTTTGAGACTGCACCCATCTTAGATCTGTTTCCTGAAATCATTCATTCCCAAAGGAAAAGCTGCCTCTCTGAGCATGGATCCAAATGCTTACTTCATTCAGAATGAGTGGGTGAGGGTGACATCAGGGGAGATCATCCACTCGAGAGTGTGTGAGGGTGATCTCTGGGGAGATCATCTGCTCACTCGAGAGTGTGTGAGAGGGGAGTTAGGAGCAGGTGTCAACTGAAAGACATTTAGGCACAGCTGTGTCAGTCAGTACTTGAGAAACCCCATCCAACCACTTCAGGGTCTCTTAGCTTCCCGGTGACGACCTGGATGCATTGCCAAGTGGTGAGTTAGCAAGGCTAAGGCAGAGCTTGAGGGAAACAGAGGAACTCTCTCTGTGACCACAGCAGCAGCAGAATCACATCAGAATAACCTGCTTATGGATTTTATTCTTTTCCTTCTTTACAATATGTGACAGCTATGAGGTTCATTTATTCACCCAATAACTATTTCACAAGCATGGTTCATTCACCAAGCACCTTGCTAACTGCTATCTATATACGATGCCAAACATGACAGGTCCATGTTCTCAGGAGATGGTGTCTGTCGTGAAGGAATTCCCCAGCCAGTGCAAGTGGACTCTGATAGGAGAGAATGATGGCATTATATCAGAATGCTATTTTTTTTTCTGGATAGAAATAATAGCATTAGCATGAATGGTTCCAGAAAGGATTTTGAGTTTTGTTCATTTAGCAAGTAAGTTTGTCTTCCATGAGAGCTTAGGAAGAAGGTGATGGATGGCTCTGATTTGATTTCTTTCAAAAATTGGTTTTGAAACTTGGGGGAGGCCCTTTAATTTCTCTCTTGTAGTCTCTAAGTGAGCAATTCACAGGCTGTGTGGAGAGATCTTTGCTGAAGTCAGGCTTTGAGATGTGTAACCAATAGCTAATAACTGATACAGAGTCCCAAGGTTTATTTATTGCTTACTTTAAGAAGGAGAATCATTCTCTTATTCCAAGTTACATAATATATGTTATGGTCCCTTAGAGAGAAAAGATTGGATTTACCACTGTGCCATCAGAGGTTTTAATAAAATTTATAACTAGTTTTTATTTCTGTTTTTAATCACAGTGGGTTTATTGGTACGGAGTTCTGTGTGATCTTTTAAAATGTAGCTTTATTGCCATATAATCATTGTACATAGAGCAGCACACACGTGTGAACACATGAATACATACACACACACACACACACACACACACACACACACACACACACACACATGCACTCACCAGAATACATGACTATCTCTCCATAATCGCTATAGATACACAGTGGTAGTTTAAATGTAATTGGCTCCCATGGGCTCATAGGGAGTGGCACTGTTAGGAGCCCCACGTTGTTGGAGTACATATGGCCTTGTTGGAGGATTTAAGGTTTCCTATGCTCAAGATACTGCCCAGTGTCACTGATCATTTTCTGTCGCCTTCTGATCAAGCTTAGCCGGCACCATGTCTACCTGCATGCCACGATGCTCCCTGCCATGATGATAATGGACTAAACCTCTGAACTTTAAGTGAGCCACCACAATTATATGTTTTCCTTTGTAAGGGTGCAGCGGTCATGGTGTCTCTTCATAGCAACAGGTTCCCTAACTAAGACAGCCCCCATACAATCCTATGTTTAAATGCTTAGCCCTCAGTTGGAACTGTTTGGAAAGGATTTAGGAGGTGTGGCCTTGTTGGAGAAGGTTTGTCGATGTGGAGAGCCCATTCCCTTCCCAGTTAGCCCTCTCTGTCTCATGTTTATGGATCAGGATATAAGCTCTCAGCTACTGATCCAGTGTCATGCCTGCCTGTCTCCCTGCTTCCATGCTCCCTACTGTAAAGGTCATGAACTCTAACCATAAGAAACTGTAAGTCCTCAAATACACCCTTTCTTGTAAAAGCTGCCATGGTTATGGTGTTTTATCACAGCAGTAGACAAATAACTGAGACAGACATGTAATATCTATAGTCGCTGAGAAACGTAGGGTCAAGGCAGAATGTTTTAGAAGAGACGTGAAGCTAGGATCAACAATGCTTCAATGAGCACCCATGCCTAGATGTAAAGGGGGCCACTGTAGCCTGGACGGGTAACTATTTCTCTAAATGCTGGTATTTGCATCAAATTTTTGGTATTTTTCAGGAAGTTAGCCTGATGTCTCTCCAAGGCAGAATTTTGAGTTGAAGGGGTTGGGAGTTCTATTCACACCAACTTAAGGAAAAATAAATAAGTAAATAAGTAAGTGATAATTGGGTTGACAGTTTGTACACTGAGACCTCCCAGCTTGGAGCTGGTTTTCTGGTCTAAGAGATTAGGATTTTATCAAGCAGCCAGCTGTCTTTATTTTTATTCTGTGGTTATTCTTGTTTGAACAACTTTGTTGTTCTTTCTGTGCTCCACAAAATGGGGAGAGGGACAGCCTAAGATTTGCGCCCCACAGTCCAGGTCTCAGTCCAGCTAAGAACAAGCTGTTTATGTTTTAGTAAGTCAATTCCTGCACCATCCACCCAGTGTCCTTGCTTCATTTCTATTGTGATAGCATACTGGGTTGTTGGGATTGAACTCAAGTCCTTGTGGGTGAAAGACAAACACTGCTGACTGCCCCATCTCCCCAGCTTCCCCTTCCCTTCTCTTTAATGCAGAGTAAACATAAACTACGTGCTGTGATGGTGAATCTTGGTGGGTGAATTGACTGCATTTGGTTTGAATTTCAGGAACAGACAAGCTACTGGGTACATCTATGAGGGACATTCTCCATCACTTTACTTAAAGTGGGTAAGCCCACCCCGAATGTGAGTGCCCCCTTCTGGAGGCCGACGAGGGTAAGAGGAAACCTGAGCAAGAAAAGTTTCTGGTTTGTGCTGCTTTTCTTCAAGTTGCGCTGGCAGCTGGCAAGTTCATTTTATGAGCACTTTCCTGCCAGCTGTTGGCTGGTTACTAATGTGTGTCATTGGCTAGCTCTGTCTTAATTATTAACCCATACTTACTAATATATGTATTTCTACATAGTCTTATCTTACGGAGAATGCCAGACTCACACATCCTCTCCTCCCGAGATCACATGGAGACTCCATCCTATGTTTCCCAGAATCCTCCACTTCTAGTCCCACCTATCTTGCTTCCCTATTGGCCAATAAGAGAAACATATTTACAGAATGACATCACCCATCATGGTCATCAACCCTGGTGGCATTTTGCTGTTGCAGCTGCCACTGTTGCTGTCATTCTTTGTGATACCAGAACCCAGCTTCTCAAGCCTTCCAACATGGACTGGAGACCAGTGTTTCTCTGGAAATCCCGCAGGTCTTCAGTGGGAGACTGGCACTGCTAAGGATGCAGACTAAGCAGCCAGTAATTGTTGGTCTTAACGGTGTGAAAGTGTGAAGGCAGCCACTGTTGTATTCTCTAGAGCATGTTGTGTAAGCTAATCTAATAAACCCTACCCCCCACACAGATACACACACATAGACACATACATACACACATACACAACACAGACACACAGAGAGACAAACACACACAGACACACAGGTATAGAAATGTATGCATATAGATAGATAGACAGACAGACAGACAGACAGACAGACAGACACATACACATGTGTGCGCAGGCGCGTGCGCCACACACACACACACACACACACACACACACACACACACACACAGTTGGTTTTAAGACCAGTGGTTCTCAACCTTCCTAATGCTTCCACCCTTTAAAACAGTTATGTAGTCCTTGCCATTTGCTCTTGTTGCTTCATTGGCAATAGGTCTCTGAAGTGTGTATGTTCTTACATTTCCTTTTCCTCAAGCCTAAATCTTTTTCTTTAGACTAAAAGAGGAATTGTAGTGAGATATCCACCCCGCCTGATCCTGTAGCACTGACCATACCCATTGGCACCAAATATAGAAGGACAGATTAAGATACATGGGACTAGGTTTAATAATATGGGTTATTATATTTCATTTGGGAAAAAGTCACTTTCACAAAAAACTGATGACCCATAAGTTCCCACCTCAAGGATCCACACCCAAGCTGCTCCCAATGACTGGACCAAAACCAAGAGAGTGAGCTGGGGTCCTGGACCCCAGACCTAACCTCCCTCAGTCATGTCCGCACCTGTGACCACGCCCAAAAGGGCATGGTCAGTGCTACAGGTTCAGAAGGGGTGGGTATCTCACTACACTGTTACACATGTTGTGGTGATCCCAACCATAAAATTAGTCTCATCGCCACTTCATAGCTATCATTTTGTGACTGTTATGAATCATGATGTAAGTATATGTTTTCTGATGGTCTTGGGCAACCCCTGTGAAAGGGTCCTTTGACCCTCCCCCCCCCAAGAAGTCACGACCTACAGGTTGAGAACCACTGCTCTGAAGAGCCATACCACACAGGCTGTGTGTGACACTTTTATGTCAAGTCATTCATGCCCTTGATTGGAAGACTCTTTACTCAGAGTTCCAAGAAGAGTAGGGTTAAGGATGATAGTGACTGTTTGTTTTCTATGAAGGGACAAGATATGCTGAGGTTTAATTCTTAGCATTTATGTAATGATACATCATTTAAAGTGACTACTGAAAAAGAATGGAGTGCTGGAAGGTTTGTGACTGTAAAAAAAATGCAATCTAAATTTCAGACGTTTGGAGAGTGACCCCTTTGAAGCTTTCTCCATCTCTGGCTTCATAATCACAACCACCATGAGTGATATAGGGAAAAGGCAAAATTTAAAGCTGCAGCATAAACACAATTGATTGCAAAGAACAATAAATTGCCATCAGAAATCGATAGATTATTTTCTAAAGCTTGTCTGGAGACAGTCATTCCAGCTTTGCAGATTCAGGGAATGTTGGCAGGATTTACAGCTCTTTTCTGGGGCTTTCTCCAGCATTGTATTTCTACTGGACTCCACCAGAAAGGGGAGCTTGGCTGTTCAGCTTCCTGCACTACAGACAAATGGCTGTGAGCACATGTATCATCTAGGGTCAGGAGAGAGCAACCATGCCCTGTCCAATTAACTGGCCAATCAGAGATGATTCCAGGTGCTCAGGGTGCCAATAAGAGGCCCAAATTTGGTGAAATTATTTTATTCGTACAGCTGTTATAAAAGCTTAAAGAATTATAATACATGATGCCCCATTTATACCTATAAAGGAAAAATGGAACATATACAAAAAATTAAAAGAGTACAAATACATTAACATGACCCACAGAATATGCCAAACTCTGAGTTCTGAACAGTGAAAAAGCAGAAACTGAGGGTTTGAAATTCAGGGCAGAGGTATTTGAAGGAAAAGCGTAATAAACATTGATTTCCCCCTCATGAGCCTTACATAAAGTTATGGGAAACTTTAAATGCAGAGTAAAAGCAGACATGATGGTAAGTCGTTAATCTGGGGTTCGTCATGTTCTGACCTTGGCTGGACCGGCTGCTGTCTCCCCAAAGGCAGGCAGTCACACTGCTCGAGCTTTGCCAGGCAGCCTCCTACCTGTTTATTGTGGGACATGAGGACCAAGGAACCGAACACCATTGAAACTGGTTTTCAGTTTGCCTACACTTAAATGACTTCAGAATGTCTTACTGCATTATAATTCATGCCATATGATCACCTACGCTGAATTCTAAATGTCCCAATAATATATGCATATAAAACTAGACATCATCTTTCCTATTTGGTGGGGGTGCTTCCTTTAGTAGCCATACTGCAAACTACAATGAAATGCCCGTTTTATAGTAACACATTTGCCTTTCTGTATAAGTCTCCCTGGAATACAGTCATTTTATTAATTAAAATTGTAAACTGTCTTATCTTTAGGCATCAATTAAGCAGAGGCAAATATAGGGCTAGTGTTTTAAAGGACATTAAAATTTCTAAAGCCTTACATGAGGCCAGCCAATCACTCATGGACACGTATCATTTGAATCGATAGCAAGGAATATTTCTCTTTCTTCCTTGCTTTGGAGGGTAGGATGGAGATAAGACACATGTGGGGTAGAGATTAGACACACTCAGGAGGCAGAGGTAGGTGGCTCTCTGTAAGTTCGAGGCCAGCCTGGTCTATAACAGCTAGTTCTGGGACAGGCTCCAGAGCTACACAGAGAAACCCTGTCTCACAAAACAAGAGAAAGCAAAACAAACCTTAGTTTGTTAATAGTTAAAATTGCTATTACATTGGATGGGGATCTACCCCATGAGTTGAGTATTATCTATGGGGCCCTGGCTTCAATGTCAAATCCCAGAAAACAAATATTATTGCAGACGGAGGGTGAGATGGTCCCACGGTAAGGTTGAGGGTTGGTGTTTAGTGGGGATTCAGCATGAGGATCTGAATTCAAATCCCTAGCACCCATTTACGAAGAGACACTGTGGCAGTTGCTCTAGTTGGCTTTCTATTGTTGTGATAAAGATTGTGACCAGAAAAAACTTCATCCTGCAGATTGGAGTCCATTACCTACTGAGGGGAGTCAGGGCAGGAAGGCAAGGCAGGAACCTGGAGGCAGGGATGTGTGAGATCTTGTTTGTACAAATGAAGTGTGTATGACGATCAGAGGATGGAACTTGCCACTAGCTAACAGACAGACAGGAAGTGAGGTGGCTGGGTAAAGACAGGAAGTGGGAGGACTGGGCAGAGAAAGGATTGTAGGTGGCAGGAAACAGAAACTCAAGCTCTCAGCAGGGAAGTTAACAAGGTAAGGTGTGGCTGCAGCTTCCTCCTCCATCTTTCTGATCTTTCAGCTTTTGCTCCTGTTTCTGACGCTGGACTTTTATTATTAAGACTATCAGAACTCGCATTACACAGGGACTGATGTAGTAGCCCCGGAGGAATGCGCTCGCTGGCTTGCTCAGGTTGCTTTCTTATACTATCCAGGACCACCCGCCCAGGCAGGCACCTCTCACTGTGGGACTGCATCCTCCCACATCAATCATTAATCAAGATAATGCCTCATAGGCGTGACTACTCGCCAATCTGATGGGAGAATGTTCTCAATTGAGGTTCGTCTTCTCAGATAACGCTCACAAACTAAGCACGATAGTGGTGCGTGCCTATAAACTCTGCACTGGGGAGGCAGAAAGAGGACAGTGCCTGGAGCCTTCTGGCCAGCTAGTGAGCTCAGGTTCAGTGGGAGACCTAAAAAAGAAGGGATAAGAGAAGGTATCCAGTATTGACCTCTGGCTTCCGCGCATATGCGCGCCCGCCACATGCACACACGCACACACACACACACACACACACACACACACACACACACAAGCAGGAACATTTCATTTCAAGGCAATATTGCAGTGGGTTGTTATTCTGCTTGTTAATCACACTGATGTCTTTCTTGTTTGTGGCTAACAATTAGCGGCGACTCCACTCTCTGGAAGACCCGTGTATCTGAAGCTGGCATTTGTTTACATTTGCCATTTTCACTGAAGGAAGACGATGTGTCTCACGAGATATACGCTAGACTGGGAAGGCAGAACTAGCTGACTAGTTCTGGATTCACAACTTTGTAGCCTGATGGGGTGGCATGGTGTCCCTCTGTGGCATAAAGGAGCTGGCGTCACACGCATTACTATTGGAAGCGTGCACCTCTCTCCCTGAGCGGTAGAATTCCTGCTGATTTCAAAGAGTGCTTTATGGAGATAAGTTTGCACACGAACTGATAGGTCAGGGCCTCAGAGACTGCACACCCAGTGTTTCTCCTTAAATATTCACTTTTAGCCTTCGAGTCTTTCAAACAATAGAGTTGTCAATAATTTACTAAATAATCTCCAAGGTCTTGAAACTTTTATAGGGCCTTGGGTTTGTATTCTGGTGATGCTTCGCATGCTAGAGGGTACCTCGGATCAAAACTGCGGATCACTATATTCCAAGACCTTGCACAAACCAAACAATTGCAGAGAGAGGGGTGGGGGATGGGGAAGGGAAGTGTTCGTGAAATTAGAGTATTTTAACACTATTTTATTGAAGCATGAATGAACTAGTGTCCAGTTTGAAATGTTCAGGGCCCATTGTCCCATTAACCAGGCTTGTGTGGAGATCTGCAATAGGAAATCCGAGCACGGTCAGACAGAATTGACAGTGAGGGAGGGTGGGTGCTCATAATGCCCTACCCGGTCCTTAGTCCTTGCTTCCTTCATGTTTATAGTGATATTCCTGTTTTATACAACATGGTGTAATCCTGAAAATGAGTATTTCCCAAGAGAGCAGGGGTTCACAAGTGTGTATGTGTGTATGTGTGTGTGTGTGTGTGTGTATGTGTGTGTGTGTGTGTGTGTGTGTGTGTGTGTTTACAGGAGCACATGCACATCTATGCATATGAAATATAGAGGGTAGGGTCAAACTTGAGTGCTGTTCCTCTTGCGCTGTCCACCTTGCGACTGTTTTGAGACAGGGTTTGTCATCGGCTTTTAGCACATTTATTAGGCATGGTTGCCTGGCTATTGAGACCCAGGAATCCATGTGCCTCTACCTCCCCAGTGCTGGGATCATAGGCTTAGGCCACTGCTCCAAGCTTTTTGTACGTGGGTCAGAGATCACATGCATCCTCCTGCTTATTCAGGAAGCTCTTTACGCACTGGGCTGTCTCCCCAGCCCCTGAGTTTTGATCAGATATGTCAGGGATTATTAGAAAAGAAACAGGGAAAGCTATTGAATAGTGGGGTTTTCACTGATGTTTGCTGTCAATTCCCTCCAGAGGAATGTTGATTTTTACAGCAAGAATTTCATAGCATGTTTTGTTTCTCTCGTGACATGGAATTTATGGATTTTTGTTACCTATTAATATAATTCCAAACTATGAAATCCTTATAATAATTTGAACCAGAAACAAGGGGAACCAACCCATAGAAGTTTCTAACAAAACGATGTCACCTTCTCAGCTGGCTATGCTGGAAGGCATACTGTAAGGCTCAAATGTTTGCCCTAATGTACAGAATTGCCTGTTTTGTGAGTTACTTTGCAGTGGTGTTACCAAAAGTCCAACAGAAACAACTTGAAGGAAGAAAGATTGCTTTTGGATCGTGGTTTCAGAGGGATCCAAGTACATTGCAGTGGGGAAGGCGATAGCCTTTAAAGACCCATTCCTTGTAAATTACTTCTGTGGCTAAGACTCATTGCCCCCTCAGACTTTAAGGCTTTCTCAAACAGCAGCAGCAGCTGGGCACCAGGTGCCGGAAACCAAGATCCTGTGGGGTGCATTGTGGGTTCTAGCTGTGACACCCATTCGTATGCATCCATAAAATTGTGAGGGCTGACAAATGCAGGTGTGCATGCGGCACTGGTGGCGTTCCTTGAAAAGTACTGGGAGTTTTCCAAAGTGACTAATGAAAATTCCAAACCAGAGTCATAGTCTCTGTAGGGCGCTGGGTTGCAGCACCTGGAGCCCTGCTTGCTGAAGGCTGCTAAAGACACTTCACACAGAAGATTAGGGACAATTTGTCATCTGGATGGATATCTTTGGGGACAGTCCAAAGTTATTAAGAATACAAGAGGGTGTGGAAAGAGAGAGCTAAGCATGGAGAGTGCTTGTCTGCTTGCCAGCAAGCATGAATAACTGAATTCAGGCTCCAGCACTCACAAAACCTGGGAATTGCAGTGAGTTCTTGTAATCCCAGCTCTGGGGAGGTGGGAAGGCTCTGGACGGCTGGGCCATCTCTGCCTTGGTGAATTCCAGTCCCAGTGAGAGACTACCTCATTAAACAGGACATTCAGTTACTCGGGAACAACACGCTGAAGGTTGATCACTGGCCCTTACAAACATGTGTACACACATGCACATATGCCCTCCTATACACAAATACATCCACCAGTACACACATACACCCCCCCCAAAGAATATCAGAACTTCCTTTGAACCTGAGAGACCAAGTTCTAAATCACAGTCAGGCCTGTCACATCTTTCGTTCTCCATGATGACCAAAAGAAATGACCTTTCATATTCCAAATTGCTTCCTCTTGTCTGGCTTATCCTGTGACACTTCTTTCATCATTGTTTGCTAAGCTCCTGCAATGTGTCAAACAGTGAGGTCACCTAAACAATGCCACTGCCACATTCTGACTAGTGATTAGGTGTGGTGTTTGGCTTTAATTGTCGATTTAACAGACCCAAGCAGCACCTGGGAAAGGGATTTCAAGTGATTGGCACCGAGTGGGCCTGTGGGAGATTATATTGACCATTTTAGCTGCGGTGGGAAGGCCCACTCCGATGAGGATACCACATTCCCTAGGCAGGGAATCCTGGCTTACATAAGAAGGTGAGCTACCTACTAGCATGCCTTCCTTAATTCTTCGCTCCCTGCTCCTGAGTAAACACAATGTGGCTAGAGACTTCAAGTTCCTGCTTCTGTGACCTCCCTGCAATGATGAACTGTCGTCTGGACTTGTGAGCCAGCTCAATCCTGTCCTCTGAAAGTTGTTTTTGTCTGGGTATTTTTAATTTAGTTTTTTAGTAAATTCTTTTCATTTATTTTACATTCCAACCACAGTTTCCCCTCCCTCCTTGCCTCTCATTTCCTCTCCCACCTCCCTTCTAGCTGCCCCTCCCCCACCATGCCCATCCATTCCTCCTCTGTCTCCATTCAGAAAGGGGCAGGCCTCCTATGGCAGGCAGATCAAGTGGAGTCAGGATCAAGCTCCTCCCGCTGGCACCCCAGCATGAGGACTGGGTTCCCAAAAGCCAGCTCAAGTGCCAGGGATAGGTCCTGATGCCACTGCCAGACCAAGCCACACAACTGTCACACACATACAGAAGGCCCACGTCTGTCCACGCAGGCTCCCTAGCTGTCGGTTCAGAGTTGGTGATCTCTCAAGAGCTCTGGTCAGCTGTCTCTGTGGGTTCGTCTGAGTACCTTTTTAAATCACAGCGACAGGAAAAGAAACCAGGATAGTATACAGCCTGGTATTTTTTTGTTTTGTTATTTTTTTTTCCTGTCGCCAGTCAGTGAAAATAGAAAAGGAAAGAAAAAAAATCTACATGTTTATCTGTAGCTCTGGTTTATATAGCTATAGAACGAGATAGAAAATATTGGAAATACATAGAGGGAGTAATCCATTACACAACAGAAAAACATGAATAAAGACAAGGATTTTCATCTTCAAATAGGAATATAGTGTGACAGTAATGGAATTATGTAGATAGAGAACAAAAAAGGCTTCGATAGAAATAGGCTCAGCATGTTATGTATTCACGCAATGCACATGTAACAATAATAACAATAATAATAACAAGAGGCTGCCAACTTGAGAGTGGGGAGCGTAGGAGGGACTGGGGAGGTGCGAGGGTGAAGTGGTATAATTCTATCCTAATTAAAAACAGTATTTAAGAAAGAAAAGGGCTTCATGATGGTTGAAGTCAGCATCCTTGGACCTCAAAGCATCAGGAGTGGGTGAATAAATTTTGTTTTAATTGTTGTAACACTCCAGCTTTTAAGCAAAGCTCAGCAAACCAGGCTGGCATGGCAAATTATTCTCACCTTGAGTATTTCGTGTTGAGATGCCAAGTAGCCCATAGCAACCATCTGTTAAATTTCAGTTGACCAAAGTGTGGTCTTCTGAGGGTGGGCTTATAACTAACAAAGTGATTCAGTTCATTTTAACGGGTACTTGGTAAAGACCCAGTTCCTGGCCAACCAACCCCAGGAGTGCTGTGCCCAGGAAGGGATGGTTGAACTCTGAGGAGGAGGCGTGAGAACCTTCTCACACTGTATAACCTGACATGATCCAGGAAGATATTTTATCCAAGCTTCAAAGATGGAAGAACGATCTAACCCACCCCAGAATCCAGAAGTGAAGGCTCATCTAGTTCAGACCTACACAGGGAGACAATATGTCACTCATGCCCTAAGTCCTATGCTGGCCAATGTGAACACTGGGCTTTCTTTATTCTGTTAAAAAAAAAAAAAAAAAAAAAGGTAGATGTCCTCTGTCGTTCTCTAATTTTTAAATCTGTTTTTAATCCCCAAATTGGTGAACTTGGTTGAGGTTGCATCGATAATCAACTGTGTGAGTGAGTTCTAGCCTGGGGCTGGTAGATTTCCAAAGGAAAATTTCATCAGGACTCTGTGGGCTATGTAGGACCCTGTCTCTCCCTTGAACGTTCTGCCCCTTGTGAGCCCTTGTGCTACATTGGCTCACAGTTTGAGTACTTGTTTCCAGCTTGCAGCATGACTTATGGGAGTTCTGGATCTCTTAGGCACAACTGGTCCCTGATGCTAGGCATTCTGAAGGATGTGCACAACCCCTGGTTCTTAACTAACTCTCTGCTTCCTCTTCTACTATGACATGGACAGTCTCTGTCACATGCTGCCACCATCAGCTGTGTTGCCCTGTGGTGCCTTCTACACTATGCCAGACACCTGAAACTGTGAACCCAAGGACCATTTTCCTGCCATAAGTTCCTGCTGTCAAATAATGAGATCAGACTAGTGGATCAAGAGGCGGTACTGTCCCCATCACAAACAAAAAATGGGTGGTGGTGGCACACACAGCCTTTAATCCCAGCAGAGGCCGGCAGATCTCTGAGTTTGGCCAGATTGATCTACAGAAAGAGTTCTAGGACAACCATGACTACACAGAGAAAAAAAACAACCCCAAAACCAACCAAACAAACCAAAAAAAGGCATCACCTGGCTGATGAGGGAAACACAAGAGCCTAAGAGCGGATCCACAGATGTCCTAACTGTTCTGAGAATCCACAGATGTCCTGACTGTTCTAATCAATCACCTTTTGACAAAGGCAAATAGAAAACTGGAGACATAGAATTTAAGGATTCTGAATGTTGGGAAATTTGCAATCAAGGCATGTCTCTGTTTCCTACACATTTCCAAATAAACAGGAAGAGGCTTCAGGACTAGAGGAATCTTATTTTTGATGAATTCCAAATGAATGCAGTGTTATTATCAATATTCACAGTTAAAATGCACATAATAGCACTCACAGTATAAAACACATCATAGCAATCATTGTCTGTGATGCTTAGAGCAAAGCTGTGCTGAAGATTACTGTTCCCCTGTAGTGAGATATTCACCTTGTCCACACCTGTGGCATAGACCATGCCCATTGGGGGTGGAGACAGGGCCGGATGTGACCTGGGGGCACTAAGGCTGAGGAGGGGGCTAGGAGAGCTCTCTTGCTTGCAGCATAGGGACAGGAGAGCATCCGGAGGCATCCTTGGGACCAGGAACCTGCTGGTGCTCATCTGTCTATGTTGTAAGTTATTTCTCTCTGAATAAACATCTATTCAGCCTATTTGTTTCTCCTGATCCTTATTAAACATCAATATTCTCCATTTGTTGTGGTATGGAAGAAAATGTCTGAAAAAGGAATGGTACTATTAGGAGGTGGGGCCTTATTGGAGTAGGTGTGGCCTTATTGGAGTAGGTGTGGCCTTATTGGAGTAGGTGTGGTCTTGTTGGAGAAAGCATGTTGTTGTGGAGGTGGGTTTTGAGGGTTTATATATACTCAAGCTATGCCCAGGGTCTCAGATCACTTTCTGTTGCCTGTGAGTCCAGATGTAAGAATTCCCAGCTCCTTATCCAACACCTATCTGCCTGCATGCTGCTTTGCTTCCTACCATGATAATAATGGACTAAATCTCTGAACTGTAAATGAGCTATCCAATTCAATGTTTTTTTATAAGAGTTTTCCTGGTCATAGCTTCTCTTCACAGCAATACAAACCCTAACTAACACAGAGGTTGATACCAGGCAAGGCTTCCAGATGTAAGGTTACCTAATTTGTTCCAGTATAATAAAAATTCTGGAGTCAGAAATTGAGATAAATACCCAAAAAAATCCAAGGAAAGTGAAGCGTTTGGCTGACCCTCTCTCCACTTTTCTCCCTAACCACTAGTCTTGTAAATTACTTGGAAACCTCCCTTCTCCCTTCTTGTTCTCTCTAGCCACCATGCTAAGTCCTCCAAGAACTTTATGACTAATCCCTGTCAAACAATCCCTGACTACATCTTTTGATTAAAGGTTGCTTTACTGGCATTGTGGATTGGCTGAACAGACAATTCTCCTGCAACATTCTCCCACTTTTGTCTAAATCAAAGGGAAGGTTTTAGCTCTAACAGTGCAAAACTATACACAACAGGGTCAATGATCAATTAAGAAATACATTCTCAATGTCCAGTCCATTAGTATTTGGCAACTTCAGAGGAAATATTCTATTATCTATCTAATCCTGGTTGGTTCAAAGTTTTGTACCTAATTTACTTTCTATTATAACTAAGGGAAATTGTAACTATAAATATCTAATGTTCAACTCCATCAGAAACCCAAGAAGAGTATAACATTACATGAGTAAATAGGAAATACAGAGCAAACAACTTCCAAAACTAAGAAATGACAGAAACAACTGGCTGGCTGGACAGTCACCCAAGGCTCTTCTGTAATGTTGGGGCATCCATCTTCAGCCTAAATTCCTAGAATATAAGGCTACCTTTCTGTGAAGCAGGAATTTTGAAAGTCTCCCCTACGTTGTCTTGGCAAAATTCAGCAATCACATTCTTTTTTGTCCTGCTTGTCCAGTTTGGACAGCACACAGCCAGCAGCTGAGGCAAAGTCAGTTTCTACTCAAATGGCTAGATTTTGCCACAGAGAAAGCACGCTCCACATGGGGGTTCTTCAACGCCCATGATCCTTTCGTGAAGTAGATTGGTGCTGCCAGGAGCAGATGTGTCTCACTGCCATGAAAAGCCTCATGTTATTAAAACACTTTCAATGCCATACTCTGTAGGTCTTTTAAGTATTTGAAGATCATCTGTCAATATAAAATACATCTTTGTATGACCTTGAAAATATACCTAGCACGAATGTGGTGATATAATATTCATGATTTATTAAAGCTTGCTTGAGGATTAAGAAAGCAAAGTCAGCCTCAAGATATGGAGATCACACCTATAATCTCAGCAGTCAGGGATTTAATCCAAGGATTCAGGATTAAGAAGTAGATGGATCTCTGTGAGTCAGAGGCAAGAGAAACAGCCCACACTGAGATGATCTCAGCACCTGTGATCACACGCCTTTAATCCCAGCACTAAAGGACTATGAAAGATAGGAGCAGGGGCTTCAGTGGTCAGGATCAGACATTCATTCTCCGGCCACATTGAAGATAGGAAGATACTGAAGTTTCAGGATTCTCCAGTCACAATGAGGAGAGGCAGCGGTCTGGGGTTTGGTGGAGTCAGGATCGCCTTTCATTCTGAGGTAGACTGAGAGCTCTACTCTTCCTCTACCTCAGTGACCAGCTGTTTTGCTTTTCTGATCTTCAGCTTGAAGCATGAAACCCAGTATCAGTCTCTGGGTCTTTTTTAGTTATCATGCAACACATGAGTATAAATTTGATTGCTATAGATAGCTAACTATTAACATGCATTTTTTTATTACCCCAAGTAGCTTCTAAGGACTAGAACTATATAATCCAGTACAACAAAATTAAGATTAAATTTTTATCAATATGCAAAAATATCTTAAACAAGAGTAGAAACATGTTGTGGAGCAATCTTTGCACACTGTAGATATGTATTACTCTCATTGGTTAATAAAGAGCTGAATGGCCTATAGCTGGGCAGGAGAGGTTGGGCAGGAGAGAGAAACTAGGAGAAACTAGGAGAGAACTAGGGAGAAGAAGGGCAGAGTCAGAGTCATCATCAGGGGCAGAGGAAGCAGAATGGGCCCGCTGTACTGAGACAAGGTACCAAGCCACACGACAAGCATAGACAAGAAATGTGGGTTAATTTAAATGAGAGAGTTAGCTAGTAACAAGCCTGAGCTATTGGCTGAGAATTTACAAATGATATTAAGTTTCTGGGTGATTATTGGGAGTAGCCTTCAGCACAGAAAAATCTGTCTACAGAAATGTTATATATATATAATAACAAAACACATATATGTATATATACATATATATACACAATGATATATATATATAAACACACACACATATAAAATAACAAAATTAACCATAAATTTGTATCAATATAGAAAAAGCCATATAAAATATTTGAGACTAGTAGTTGCTTTTTTGGTTTGAAAGTAGATATTCATTCTATATCCTTCATTTTCTTTTTAGAACAAGATCTCTGAATATGATTTTCTTTGCTTAATTTCCTCCCTGACCATGACCAATGACAACTTGTGACCAACTCCCCTAAACATCCATTGAAAGATTAAATACTACCCACCCTGCCTCTTGGGGATATGGGCATTGTGTTCCTAAAATTACTTCCTGTTTTCTGGGAGCAATGGCATCTTTAGGGGACCCAGAAAAAAATGAGATAAAGATCCAGTTCTGGGAGAGCTAGCTGCCATCCAGTCTCCACAAATCTTATTTGATATCCTGACTGAAGTAGTGTATGAGGCTGGAACATCTTAGCTAATTCCTTTACAAACCGTCTTGAGCAGTTTGTAGTCCAAAGATGGTCTTCGGATAATATTAGCCAGCTTAGTGGTATTACCGCAATCCAGGTGAATCTTTGTTGTGGGGCCCCATCGTCCTTTTGGAGAATTCAAAGATTGCTGTTGGGAATGGTCATGGTTCACTGCAGAAAACATAAATATTTTAAATGTCAATTGCAACAGAACTGGGAGAGGTTAAAGGACCACATCTATTAAATATACCAGGGATACACAGGCTTAATTCTGAATTATCTGCTTCAGACTCAAACCTAAAATCACATACAGAAAACTAGATAAAGCCTACATCTAGAATTAGTTAGTATTTTGAGATAATATTTATACCTTAGAAGTTTAAAAGAGTCAAAATAGAACCAATGTATGATGAGATTTTGGGTTTTCTTCTGTGCCATAGCAGGTAGCATGTCTGACATGAGAGAGAAGTTTTGGATTTCCCTTTAACAAGCATGGCTTGGGTTTAGAGAAGGAGAGAGCCATGCCCCAACCAAGCAGCTAGCTTTAATTTCTCATTGGATTGGGAGTACAAAAAGGCCATTTGCCTTATGTCTGTAGAGAACAGTAAAGACAAATATTTGGGAAGATTTAAGAGATTTTTATCTTACTCGTAGTATGCTATACCATTAGGCCAATGTACTATTTTTCTTGGGGCATTTTCTCTGGGTGATTTGATCCTCTTCTTCAAATATCTCATTTGTGCAGTGGACTTTAGATTCCTTAGTTGGATGCTTTTATTCTCTTGGAAATACAAAAACAAAAACCTGCTATTGCAGTTTAATAAAAATCAGGTTAAACAAATAGGCCAAATAGATGTTTTTTTTCAGGGAGAAATAACTTACAACATAGACAGATGAACACAGCAGCTGGAACTGGATGCTCTTCTCTCCGCGTACCACCAGCCAAAGAGCTCCAGCTCCCCCTCAGACTTAGTTCCATGGGTCACTCCTGCCCCTGGCTCCACCCCCCATGGGTGTGGTCAGTGCCACAGAAGCAGACAAAGTGAATATCCCACTACAATTACCCTTTTAATCTAAAGAAAAGATTTAAGCTTGATACAAAACTATATACAAAACAGTGAATAACAAGTGTGCTCTAAGAAAAGGAAAATCGACAACAAAATGACCTACATATCTAGTCCTAGGGTGAAGGCATAAGGGAGTTTACAATAGAGTTGTCCTAAGCTGGAAAGCTTAAGTCTAGTATCTAATATATCTAACTAGGAAGAGAGAATAATAGTTGTGATAGTTTAATTTACAACCTCATCAAGACCTGAGAAGGAAAATAGCTATACTAGGGTAGACAGGAAATGCGGATGTGCAACTTCCAAAAGGTGCAGCGAGGACAGAAACAGCAAGCTACCTGGGCAGTCACCCAAGGTCTCAGAGCAATGTTGGTACAGCCAGTTTTGGCTAAGGCCTAGAGTACCTGACAGACCACAACAAAAGCAGGGAGGAAGAAAGGCTGTCTTTCCCTGACTTGGCAAGGTTCAGCAGTCTTCTATATTTGTCTCCTGCAAGCACATAGGACTGCATGTCCAAATCAGTGGCCAAGGTTGAGGCAGTTCCTTGCCAAGAGGCCATTAGCCGAAGAGAGGATGAACTCCAGAAGGAGCAACAACAGTGTCCAACATATTTTCTGGAAAATGCATGGCGCTGTCAGGAGGAACAGTGTCTCATGTCAACAGAGTACTAATATTAAAACATTTAAATGCCGTGTTCTGCAGGTCTATGAAGTGATTGAAGATTAAGCATCTATGTCTGATTAATCTCATAGGCAAAGGAAACATGGGTGAGGATAATCTGTAATACTCAAGAACTTAGCTAAAAAACCTGATTAAAACTTCCTTGAGTAAAGCAAGGGTAAATACCTAAACAATATAACTATGTACACACACACACACACACACACACACACACACACATATATATGTAAATTCCTAAAGTAGAGGTAGAGTAGAAATGTATAAACAAGAGGTAGAGCTCTAAAGGGCAGCAAGACAAATATTCCAAATTGTATCAATATACAAAATGTCTTGAACACAGGCATACATAGAATATGGCAAGAATAATGTGCATAAAATATCATAAATGGAAAGATTTCACACAATATAACAAAATATAATATACAATTCTTCCAGGAAGGGAATAAACTTAATTTTACATAGGTTACCACAGATAAGAATATATAACAATGTAAGCTGTAATACTAATGTCTCATTCTTACTAAATAATTCACAAGAAGATAGGCTAATCTACCTATATCCATTCTGAACCATACCTTTCACAACCATACCCTATTCCTGTCTAAAAGAGATAACCAAGTCTAAGTATCACCTTCCAAACCCAATCCCAACCCTATGAAGATGAATATTATCCCTAAATTCCAAGAGTGGGGAAAGGGGGCATCGGTATCTTAAGATTACTTCCTGCTGAAATGGGACAATGATTTCTCCATGGGATACTGTTGGAAGAAAATTTTAAGCAACCAAATTTCTCAAAAGAACTGGCTGTAACATATGTAGGTAGTCATTATATGGCAGAAAATGCTTGACTGGAGTTCTATTTGAAACTCTGGCCAGGTTGTAATAAGAAGGTGCACCATAACAGCTAGCTAGTCATGAGTTGTCTTGAGCAAAGCAGTCTCAAACCAGTTTTAGGATAAAGTTTGTAGTCCAGATGCATCATGTTGAGTCAAGTTGAAATTCCAATTGGGGCCCCATCTTCTTTCCAGAGTGTTCAAAGATTGCTGTTGGGAACTGTTATTATTCCTTGTGGAAAACTTAAATATTAATATCAAAGTAAAATTTTCAATTTTTATGGTATGCATTAGGGAAAGGCAGCAATAAGCATTAAAATGTATATGAGAAAATTAGGATTTCAGAGAGAAAATTGGGAATAAGCGAATGAGTCCTTAGATTTTGTTTTCTTCTGCCTTACAACAATTGGCTTCTTGAGATAAGGCAGAAACTGTGAATTTAATCTTAACAACATGCTTGAATTTAGAGAAGGAAAGCTAAATCCAACTCCAAAGCCAGCATTGGTTTACATGAATCAGGACTACAGAAATACTAGATAGTAAAGAGAAATAGATTTCAGTATAGAAACAGTTTACTAGACTTAAATATTTTTACCATAAATCAGATTCCTCTTCATTAAGTGATTCTTTCTGGAGAGCTGTCTTCTCTTCTGTAGGTACCTACATGTTCATTGTCTCTTGGCTGTTTGAAGATAGGTGTTCTCTGTTTTCTTGTAAGGACAAGAACAGAACACTTCCCCTACCTTTGAGAAGTCTCCACACATCTCATGGAACCTAATTTATTGGATGACTTGTCATTTCTCTTCATTAAGATGTTTCTCTTGTTCAACTCAGATCTTGATTAACTTAGATGGTATCCATAGCTTTTCTTTTCCTGTAGATACAAATGCAAAACCCCTACCCCAACATAACAATTATCCTGGTTTCCATTCTGAGGTCAATACATCCTTGAAGTATAACAGCTGATTTAGTTCAGAAGTTTTTTCTATTGTCCAATGTCTTTCAACCTTAACTTTTGGGAGTTTGTCTTTTTGCCAGGTTGAATTGTCATGCTATTTGATGAACTATTGCCTGTCCTACTTACGAGGTCTCTCATGTTCAAATCTAATATTTGTCAATTTTTTGATGGCATTCACCAATGTAACATGTACCCTGGTTTCCATTCTGAGGTCAACACATCCTTAAATTATACAGGCTGATTTAGTTCAGAGATTTCTTTTTCTACCATCAAATGTCACCCCATAGCTGTTATTCCTTTCTCATTAGCATTTTAAAATTTAAAGTTAATAAAACATTGTATAATTTCTCTCTGGAGTCTTTATTACCCCTTTCTGTTTATTAAGCATATATTTTAAAGTGCAATTAGTTCTTTCTATAACTGCTTACCTTGTAGGATTGTGTGGTATACCTGTAATATTTTATGTTGTAATATTAAAAAAGCTATTTCATTTTACTAGATACATATGCTAGAGCATTGTCACTCTTAATTTGTGAAGTATTCCTATAATGACCATAACTTCTAATAAATGTGTGGTTATAGAATCAGCCTTTTCAGAACTCAAAGCAGTTGCCCATTGAAATTCTGAATATGTATGTATCTATTATATGATACGCAAACTTTAATTTTCCAAACTTTGCAAAATGAAACACATCCATTTACCAAATTTCATTTCTTTGAATACCTTTACGATTACTTCCTGCAGGTAGTGGAGTTGGGTCATACAAAAAACCAAGTAGGACATTTCCTTAGCTTGTTGCCAAGTGATAGAAAAATCTTTTTTCAAACATTGATATTAACTTAGCATTTCTTATATAGTCCTGAGATGTCTAACACATTCCTTGGATGTACAGGTAATTCTCCTAAAACAAGGAGGGGCTGAGGTATTGCTGTGAAAGGCATGACCATGTTTTTTGTCTGGAGGAATTTGGACATTGTTACTTTGAGTTAGGACAGCAACCTAAGCACCCCATACTAGTAGGAGAATGGAAGACCGTGGTGCTGAGAGTGATTTAAACTGTTGGGGGCTGGCTTTTCAAAGGAGAACTTTAGTATGTGGCCTGGAGAGCATTTGTGTGATTCACATCACTTGGTGAAGATGTGGCTGCCTCTTACCCTTGCCTGAAGAGTCTGCCTGAGGCTAAAGTGAAGTCTTTTTGAATTATGTTGGCAGAGGAAATCTTAAAATAGTCAATATTGACCCTGTTGTGTAGTTATTAGTGGTCACTCTTAACAAAGATTTATAATGAAAAGGAACAAGATGAGCAAGAGAAGGGAGGACAAAATGTGTAATTTGAAGATAAAAGGCATACCAGAGAGTGGAATAGAGCTACGTCCGGTGTTCAAGGACACAGACAGATTGAGAAATGGAGTAAAGTTCCCAACTTGTGAAAAGAAATTAAAGCAAAGCTTAGGGAGCCAGGTATGGCAATGCCCACCTTTAATCCCAGCACTTGGCAGGCAGAGGCTGGCTGCTTTCTGAGTTTGAGGCCAGCCTGGTTTATGCTACACTCTATACCAGTTCCAAAACAGCCAAGCGTAAAGCAGTGGAGGTAACCATCAGAAACAGAAAGCTGGTGAAGATCTAATAAAGGTGGCCATGTTCAAGCCCCAGTAAGCATCAGAACTTGGCAGCATCAGCCATGTGGTTCTAGAGTTAAGAATAGAAGAATAGGACTGTAGAATTTGCCTCTGAGGTTAAGGAGAGCTGCTGTGGCCAGGCATGTGGCAGGAGCATCTCTGAATGGAGGCTTAGAGAGGCCATTTTGTGAAATTGAAGCCTTGGATGCCCCAAAATGTTGGAGATGGCAGATATATCCATTATTTGTTGGAAAGTATGTGACCTGCTTTTTTTTTTATTTTTTGCTTTTATTTTACAGGTAATGACAGTTAAAAGATTGCATGAATCTCTGAAACAAATTTGAATTTATACTTTTAAGTAAGTTTGAAACTGTTATGAATTAAGGGTTCTTTTGAAGTTGGAGTGAATGCATTTTTGCAATATGATATAGCTACAGGCCCTTGGGGTCCAGGGACTGGACTGTGTTTGAAAGGTTCCCAATGGTTCTTGGAATAGGTCTGGTTTTGTTGGAGAAAGTGTGCCACTGTGGAGGTGGTTTTGAGGTCTCATATATGCCCAAGCTACATATGCCCAAGCTCAGACCACTTCCTGTTGTCTGATGTCAGCTCCTTCTCCAAACAACATGTCCTCCTGCATCCTACCTTCCTTCCCACTGTGATAATAATGGGCTAAATCTCTGAACTGTAAGCGAGCCACCATAATTAAACGTTCTCGTTTTTTTAAGAGTTGCTGTGGTCATGATATCTCTTCACAGCAATTGAAGCCCTAACTAAGACAGCATGGCTATGGAAACAAGAGTTCCTGGACTCCTGGTCCTATGTATTTCATGGGCTACTGAGTTGGAGCTAAAAGCTAATCAGTACCATCAAAGCTTAAGCAAAAATATTAACTTTTTCTCTTTCTCCATCAAAGAGGAGGAGTACAGATGCTTTAATTTACAATAATCTAAAATGTCCTTTCTTTGAGTCTAGCTTTGATCAAAGGCCAATTCTATTAACTGTATTTCCTTATTGTCTTTCTCCAGTGCTCTGGCAGCCAATCAATTAAGACTTAAAGAACTAAGTCATGGGTACTTTTGTAATTTAAAAGCTAATTTTAAGTCAAAAGTTAATTAGCTTGCATGAGGTCATATCAGCAGCAGATGGTCCAAGCAAGTTTTAACTTGGGATGATAGGATTTCAATGGATATAGTCCTTAGATTATGACTACCAAAGTTTGATGGGAGATGTTATTCTGTATATATGTTTCTCATACTGGTTAATAAAGCACTGTGGCCAATAGAAAACTAGATAGGCGGGGCTAGGAGACTAGGAGGAGGAAAGAGGAAGTAGAAGGAGGAGTCAAGATGTAGACCAGGGAGGAAGGAAGATGCCAGCCGCGGCTCCTGGATAAGATGAGCCACGTGGAAATACTTAGATAAGTAGAAATGGGTTAATCATTAAGACAGAGCTAGCCCATAAACAATAATGGTAACTAGCCAACAGGATTGTATCAAATACAGAGTCTCTGAGTGTTATTTGGGGCTCACGTGGTGGCGGGACCATGGCAGCAGGACTGGGAGGCCGGCGGGGGGGGTGGGAGGGGGGAACCTGCTGTAACAAAAGTTTAACAGCATCTCTCTTATTGGGGCATTCTTCTTGTGGGACTAACCTTCCAGGATTCATTGGTTCCTCAGGGTAATAACAGCTTGCCTGGTGTCTGGTGGGAAAGGCATGCCAAGGCAGCTTAGTTCACAGTAGAGAAATTTGCTGAGAAGGTCTTTGCTCCCAAGAGTACCAGGACACAAAGATTAAAACAAAATGAGGGCCTAGGGATCATCTTCAAAGACCTGGCAGTGGACTTTATTGAGTTCACTGGACCCTCACTAGGTAAGTGGAGGTTTTTACCCTGGTTACCAGTTCCCAAACAAACACTCAGACGACTAATATTAATTATAATTGTTTGATCAATGGCTCAGGCATATCACCAACTAGCTCTTGCTATCAATTAACCCATTATTCTGTATTTTACCATCAGGCTCGTGGCTTGTTGCCTCACATCTTGTTTCTCAGGCAGGCAGCTACTCAATGTTTCCATGACTCTGCCTGCTTTTTCTCCATATCTCTGTTTGGATTTTCTGCTTGGCTCTGTTCTCTCTGGCCATTGACCAAATAAGCTTTACTTATCAACCAATAAAAGCAACACATATTCACAGCATACGGGACATCCCCTATCACTACCTCCTTGTGGTGATATATTATTTATTATTTATTAAAGCTTGCCTGGGGATTCAGAAAGCAAAGTCAGCCACAAGCCATAGAAGCCAGGCCCAGACCTTTATTCAATCACAGACCCAGGATTAAGAGGTAGACGCATCTCTGTTAGTTCAAGGCCACACTGACTACATGACATTGATCTAGTACTAAGAGAAACAACACTTGGTATCACACACCTTTAATCCAAACAGTAGAGAAGCATAAAAGATAGGAGCAGGGTCTTCAGTGGGCTCAATCTCAGGATTCTCTCCAGGCATGCTGAGGAGAAGCAGCAGCCTGAGACTTGGTGGAGAGCTTGTGGCTGGCTGCTTTGCTTCTCTGATCTTCGGCTTCATTTGCAAGTAATATAGAGGGAGAAGAAAGGGTTAGCATGAAGTACAACATGTGTACAATATACACACAACATATACAATAACTTTTGCTGCCTGGGGTCCAGCTTTCAGCAGCAGAGGGCTAGAAGGGAATCCATAGTCGGTGTATTCTGACTTTTTGATCTAAGGGAGTAGGACACACATTCTCTTGTAGTGAGTATGTTTTCCGCCAGCCTGCCTGGTCCCACCACCACGCCAGCCCCAAATAATAATACACAGAGACGCTGTATTTGATATAAGGCTGTTGGCCTGTTAACCAGCTAGCTCTGTCTTAATGATTAACCCATTTCTACTATTTTAAGTATTTCCACATGGCTCATCTTACTGGCCAGAGAAGGCTCTTACCTCTCCGGGCTCTCCATGTTGACTCCTCCAAACTACTTCCTCTTTCCTCCTCCTAGTCTCCTAGCCATGCCTATCTTGCTTTCCTATTGGCCAACAGGGCTTTATTCATTAACCAGTATGAGAAACATATTTACAGAATAACATCTCCCATCATTCTCTTGATGCTTTCCCTCTTTATTTTTCTTTGTATTGTCTATTTTGTGTTTTATATTCTCTTTTCTTATCTCTATCCAGAAATGTCCTTTGCTGTCTCTCTTGATGTTTTCCTTCTCCTGCTCTTTTTTTCCCTTATAGCTTATATATCCCAGAAAAATCTTTTAGGCAATATAAAAATTCATTTTTTTTCAAGTGAATGATTACAATGAATACAAGTAAAAACTAGCACTAGCATGTTTTCCATATCTCTTAACATGATTAATCATTTTACATATTAGAGGTGAAAAATAAATTATCCATAGAACCCAACAGTTCATACCCAAGCAACTTGTTATAGATTAACAGTAGGCAAGCAAGATACTCTTTTACTGACAGGCTATGTTGTGCAGTTACAAAGAAAGGGCCAGTCACTTCAATACTTATCTTGAAAGGTAATCCTCCGAGGAATCTTAAAGGACCAATAAACTTAATTTTTTTTATACATGAAAAACAATCAATCAGCTCTATTTTAAATCTTTATGGCGCATACCAACTCATGAATAGTTTTATTTTTATGTATCAGAAGATTGAGGGCAGAAATGGGTACAAGGAATTACCCCTCACTTTTGGTCATTAACCAACCTTAGCAAGAAAGGCACACCAGCTAATGACAACGGGGCTGTTTTGTCCTTGTTCCCTGGCCTTAAAGAGTTCATCACTCAACTATGTGCCTTTCTGAAACTATAGATTGTTTTCTTGGCTTTGTCACCTCAAAGCTATTTAATAAAAACATCTAGTCTAACTTTAAGTGACTTTCAAAGCTTTGCTCCAGCTATAATGCATTCTGAAACCTGTGAACACATCTCCCAACAGTAAGGTTAAAAGAATTTAAGCTAGCTGGGCTCCTGGAACTCAGTTGTTTTTCTTAATCATTAACCCAAGCCCCAGTCTATGTAGCTCCTCAGTAGAAACTCATGTGTTCTGGCTTGTGATACTTCCTTGTTTCATTTCTAACAGTCACAACCCTATTTAAACTAATATTATTATTATTGATTAGACAGTACAGCTGAGGAAGAAATCATCTTCATAATAATCCACAGGTAAAAATGCCCAGTAGAATAGGATGCTTCCATGAGATAAACACACTAGAGTACAGGAAGTAGGGATCACACCACACGAGATACCAGAGAAAGCTATCAGCAGCAAATATCTGAAGCCATGGCAGAATCAAAAGATATTCTGGACTCCATTATCTGAGGGCCTTGCCTATCTGACATTTACCCATCAGATTTTTGTTTCCTGGTGGCCGATTCCCTTAAGTCATTTGCCATCTGCTGCTCCTCTGACATGGCCACCAGCAAATAACCAACAAGATGAAAACCAAGAAACATGAACGTGAGACTCTTCACCTGAGAAAGGAGGTGACTATTGTCTCAGCCAACTTCATGGTGACTGACATTTTACCGACCTCAATCACAAAGCCTGTTGACCTCAACCACATGGGGTCCCATGCCGAGGACCTGTTACACTTGCATACAGTGACATTGCTGTGTGTTTTATAATTCTACATTCAGTTTAATCTTCTTTTACAAGTCTCTTCAAGCCTTTTGTTGCCTTCCTCTGGCCTGCATCTGTATGCAGTGTCCATCTTCCTCCATTGGTACCTAAGCTGAGGTCATTGTCCCTCCCTTCCTTTTTCACTCCAAGTCCCAGGCTACTAGTCTCCTACTCTGGCCACATCCAGCCAAACCTTGTAATGAGACACTTTAAAGCAAATCTGATAATTGTATAAATGGTGGCTGAAAATGTTTCTTGGGGCCAGAGCATCCACAGGCAGGCATCTCATGAACAGGTACAGCCCCAGCCCTTCCTGACCCACACCCAACCAGGGATGATGAGTGTTACCCGATAATTGAGGGAACGGCTGTGAATTTATTCTTTAGAACTTAGAGCAAGAAGAAGGGGCCAATGGGTAATGTTGCAACATGCTGCCTCGGTCTGTGAGTTGAAAGCAGCATAATGAAAACTATTTAATACATATTTGAAAAGATTTGTAGGAAGCATCTACGGTGTGCTGGCGTAATTGTTTGATTGTGATGGTAATGCATGAGATTAAGCCTTGTGTAAGGTGTTCAGCATTTCAAACCTCTAGCGGGTGTTTTCACAGTCTAGTCAACATTCATTTGTGAGTATTCAGAAATTGGGTATATGGATAGGCAGGGTGCAAGGATATACACGAGGAAAAAATGATGCCCAAATTAGGATGAATGCTCTGAGTGAGCAATGTGCAACCTTTGTTGACAGATAAAAGCCCAGGACTGTCATTCATTTTGCTAAACAAAACTACAGGAGAGGGAGGACTACCATATTTATTATTTCATTTTGCCCCAAGGATGGATTCAAATGATGTAAATCTGAGGAAATGTCTTCACTCGGGTGACATAAAAATCCTTTAGCTCACACATGCAAAGAGAAAATCAAGTGAAACTCCCTGCTCTGGGCATCTACCTTTGATTTCCTTGCCTCTTTCTGAGCCAAGACTTACAACACGCACACCCTCTTAGGTGCCAGCTGAGGTTGGATTTCCTTCCTTCACCAGAGAGCTGTATACAGCAGGTTTCAACCTGAGGAAGTTAGCCAACTACAGGAACTTCAGAGATTCCTAGTAACCCAGTGACGGTCCTGGAAGCACTGCACTCATAAGCACACACACACATACGCACACACGCACGCACACACTCACACACTTTACCTGTGTACATACATACACCCAAATTAAAAAAATATATTTTTAAAAGGGTTCTGTAACTGGGACTGTCATTTAGGCTTCTCCCAATACACGTGCACACATATGTGTGCTTATGAGTTCAGTGATCTTGGATGCCAGAAGACAGCATGAGATACCCTGGGACTGGAGCTATAGATGATGTGCTGGGAACTAAACTTGGGTCCTCTGCATGGTCAGCACCCACTTTAAACTGCTGAGTCATCTCTCCAGCTGCTGGACACTATACTCTTAAAATAATCTAAGAATGAATGTTGAGTGCTGTCATCACAGAAAGCAGTGAAGCAATGCATCTACCGGTGGGATTAAGATGCTTCTCATGATGCCATGCTTATGGAACATCACAGGATTTCACGTCTGTCTTCACATTGTACTTTGTTGCTATTTTACACTTATGTCCTTCTTGGCTGTGCCTGTGTGTGTGCACGGGAACTCCACAGCGCCTCTGTGGGATTAGAGAACAACTTTGAGGAATCTGTTTCCTCCTTCACCATGAGTTACATGGTTGAACTCTGGTTGCCAGGTTCAGTGGCAGGAATCTTTGTTCACTGAGCTGTCTTACTGGCCCTTGTGTGGATATTTTTAAAAATAGTTCAATTTTCTTACATTAATTAATTAATCAAATCTTCATTGATTAATTAACAAAGGGCGGGATGGGCAGGTAGACAGGTGTCTCCTGTGCTGGTCAGAGGATGACTTGCAGAGTTGATTCTCTTCTCTACCAGGTGGGTTCAAGTGCCTTTACCAGCTGAGCCATATTGCCAGCCCTCAACCTTTAACAAAATACCCAGCCATACCTAGTATGTTTCGGTTAGTTTTTCTGAATCCACATAGCCTAGAGTCACCTAAGAAGAGGAGACCTCAATTGAGGAATTGCATCCGTCAGATTGGCCTATGGGCAAGCTGTGGTAGGTACAATTTTTAAATTGCTTATTGATGTAGGAGGGTCCAGTTTACTGTGGGCAGTGCTATTCCATAGGCAAGTGGGACTAGGCTGCACAAGATAGGCAATTAAACAAGCATCCTCCATAGACTTTGTTTCAATTCCTGCCTCTAAGTTCCTTCTATGCTTCCCCTTCATGGTTGGTTATAACCTGCAAATGCAACCAACCCTGTCCTGCTCTAAGTTGCTTCTGGTCAGGGTATTTATCATAACAGAAAGCGAACTAAGACACGATCTATGCCGGATATGAATGAGGGTGATGTTTACTGAATTCTCATGGGATTAAGATGCTTCCCATGGCCCCATGTTTATGGAACATCACAGAATTTCGCTTCCGTCTTCACATTGTACCTTATTGTTCAACTGCACAGGTGCATCTGTGAAACTGATTTCAGGGTGGTTAGAAGAGCCTGTATCTTAGAGTTAATGAAACACTAGGGATGATGACTTTGCAGAGGCTGGAGGGCCATGTGTTGGGGAGAGTGACAGTGGCCTGGCCTGGGGAGATGGTGAGAAGGGCAAACATTTACATCCATTCTTGTAAACACAGAGGGAATGGTGGGAGATGTTATTCTGTAAATATGTTTCTCATATTGGTTAATTAATAAAGCCCTGCTGGCCAATAGGAAACTAGATAGGTGGGGCTAGGAAACTAGGAGGAAGGAGGAAGTAGTTGGGAGGAGTCAAGATGTAGAGCATGGAGGAAGCAAGACGCCAACCATGGCTCCCGGATAAGATGAGCCACGTGGAAATACTTAGATAAGTAGAAATGGGTTAATCATTAAGACAGAGCTAGCCCATAAACAATAATGGTAATTGGCCAACAGGATTGTATCAAATACAGAGTCTCAGAGTGTTACTTGGGGCTAGTGTGGCAGGTGGGCTAGCGGGCGGGTGGGCTGGCAGGCTGGCAGAAAACTACAAGCTACAAGGGAAGCTCCAAGGAAAGCCGATTTCTTGTCTCTCAGTGCTATGAGCTGAGGAGACATTGGTGAGGATCACAAAGCCCCACTCTTTAGACTTTAGATTAAGCTAGAAGCTGGCTTAAAAATAACTTAGGAAACAAACTATTTTCCCTATATATTTGATTTCACAGGTTCTCTTTCATCTCCTCTGTTGTCTTTATAGAAAGGAAAGTTTAGAATCTTTTGGTGAGGAGAAGATCTTTTGCTCTCTGATTTCAGAGTGAACGGAATCAGAGTGCATTGAGTATGATCAGTAAACGGACAGATGGGAACCTGAGTGCAGTAGCATTCCCTGGGAAAACCCCGTACCATGGGCACTCAGTGCAGCCTTGTGTGTTTGCTTGGTGCATGGTAAACATTAGAGTTAATAAAACTAATTCCATGCTATTCAACTTCAGAGAAGGACTGTGCTCAAGGAAGCTTGTATGTGTGAATGTATGAGTGCAGACTCATGTGTGTGCATGTGCACATGTATGTGTGTATGTAGAGGTCAGCAACCTGGAATATTGTTTTCTCCATCTCTTTCCACCTCATTTTTGAGATAGGGTCTCTTGCTGGAACCTGGAGCAGCCAAGTATGCTAGGCTGGGTGGCCAGTGTTGTTACATGGATCTTCCTGTCTCAAACTCCCCCAGTGGTGAGATTACAAACACATCGCCATACCCATCTTTTTATGTGGGTTCTGAAGAAAATCAGACTCCAGAATTACTGATTAAACCAATCCCCTAACTTCAGGAAAGTTTTGTTTTGTTTTGAACCTCTAACTCAAAATTGGTGTTTGGAAAATACCACTTGGAAAGGAAAAGATGGGGACTTAAATTCTTCCTATTAGTTTTATAGCTGCTCCAGGAGAGGAGGTTAAGATAAGATTGGTAGGCATGTTCAGAGGGTGTTTAAATGCCCTATTATAAATGACTAATATATTCAGTCTTGTAAGAAGGCTTGGGAGATCCAAAGGAATAAGCCAAAGCATGGATGAAAAGGAATTTAAAGTCGAGGAGGCGCTTTAGAGACTCTGTGATTAAAAGGTACAATGCACAGCCATACCAACATGAGGGAAATGGCTCCCACTCACTCACTGTGCGGGCTCTCCCACAGTGCATGCTGTATCTCCCACCCTTTAAGGGATGTAGGACAGTCAGTTAGCTGGCATTGAGCAAGGGGTTCCATGCTCTGGAATGACGCTCTTAATGCTTCACGTCTTCAGAGGGCGGGCCTTCTCCACCTGTGTCTACACTCCAGCACCCTCTGGGGAAAACGTTGAGGTTTCTACCTGGGGCTCTTCACACTGAAGGCTGTTAGCAGAAGCACAGAGAGACATGGCTTAAGGGAGTTGGTGACAATGCTGGTGATTTTGGAGGGAAGAAATGGAAAGAGGAGTGCAAACACACACATCACTGAGGGTTCTATTCACAGGGCGGGCATGGGCGAGTCTGTTTACAAATCCCAGCTCTGGGCTAGGGATGGCTGTCAGTAATGGGTTCCTTATACAAGCATGACATGACGATCTGCATTTGTGTCTCCAGGATCCATGTCAAAGCTGGCATACAGCTGTGCAGGTCTGTAATCCCAGCGCGGGGAGGAGCCTAGACGGCAGATCTCTGGAGCTCACTCAGCTAATCTTGTCCAAACCAGAAGCTCCAAGTTCAGTTGAAAAACCTGTCTCAAAAACACAATGGAAAGAAGCTGAGGAAGCTCCCCAACATTGACTTATGACCTTCCCAAGACACACTTGTACCTCTGTGTGTACATGTGTGGGCAAATACATACATATCCAACACACAAACGTCCATCCATGGAGGGAAGTCAGAGTAAGAACTCTATGAGGAACTAGAATAAATCACAAAGTGTGACCAAAGAGAAAGAAAGATTGTCATGTTGTCATGTAGAGGTTGCTTGAAAGGACTTCTACTATAATGACAGCTAGCATTTTTACATGCTTGCTTCAAAACAGGTACTACATCCTGTGATTATTATTACAGCCCTTCAAGAAATTGATGGGAGAAATAGTTTTCCCAGGGCTGGGTAGTGGGGATGTAGCAGAGTTAGAGTGTGAATCCGCACGGCCCAGCATTAATTACTGTCAGTGTGACTGCATGTGGACTCACTCCTGGGGCTGGGGAAGCACACCCCCCAGGGGAAATGTTTCCAGGGAGCAGTAAGAGAAGAAGGGGGCCCAGGCTTGAAGGAGGGGGTCCCAGACATGAAGGAGGGGACCCAGGCTTGAAGGAGGGGGGCTCAGGTTTGAATGGAGGTGATACAGTGCCAAGTAAGCACTGAGAGCCTGGATGGGACACAGAGTCAAGGGGTGTAGGGTGCCCTTCTCTGCGGGGGGTCATCTGGAGAGGGTACAGCTCTCCTCCCTCACAAATCCCATGGCCATGTTATTCTGGCAAGTGGGCTGTACACTAACCTCTAAGACGGTGAATCGGTGTGAACCCTCCCTCTTCTCGGCCATCTCTATCACGTATCCTGTTTCAGTGGTGCTCAGAGGAGTAACACACAGCCTGCTCGTGATCACTAATATAATTCTTCAAATATCTTAAGATTTATTATTTAAGAATATATGTTTACCATGTGTAATGATCATATCCATCCCCCATCACCCCTCCAACTCCCCCTGGACCTGCCCAGCTGCCACTCTCCCAATTTCATTCCCCTAACCCTTGCCAACCATTGTTCATTCCTTCTTTTCTTCCTTTCCTTCTCTTTCTCAGAGACAATGGCTCTCTTTCCTGGAGCTTCAGTCAACTACCAATAGCAACTCAGCTAAGGGATGAGGACCAGTGAGCCCTCCCTATCCATTTCCATGCCAGGATGTTGATTGTCTTGAGCGTGCATGCTAATCATGTGATCCTTTGGGACTCTGACCAAGAGCCCCCCTTCTCTCTCCCTCTCCCTCTCCCTCTCCTCTCCCTTTTTCTCTTTTTTTTCTCTCCTCTCTCCCTCCTCTCCCTCCTCCCTCCCCTCTCCTTCCCCTCTCTCTCCTCTCTCTCTCTCTCTCTCTCTCTCTCTCTCTCTCTCTCTCTCTCTCTCTCTCTCTCTCAGTAAAATCTAAACTCTCATTGGCAGGTTAACAGGGCTGTCTACCTCCAGCACTTTGGTCCTATTCCTAGAATTACATCTGGGTTTGATGTTTTTTTCTACATTTCAAAGAATGTGGGGGAAAATAACACCATATAAATTCATGAATGAACATTTACAGGAGGACAGAGGAATTGACAAAAGGATCTAACTGGGGCAAGAAATGCCTGTGTTTGCATTCTACCATGATAAAATGGAGTGACATCTGTGGGGGGAGAGAGACCACCACACCTTGACTCTGTCAAGTTCATGGTCAATACCATGTCATCCTCAGCATGGCATTGGTTAGATCTAAGCTTAAAGAGACTGCACATTTCCTAGCACAACAGAGCTGAGAATTTCTAGTCTCAAACTTGAAGGGGTTGAGTCAGTAACTGCTCCTGGTCATTTTTTAGTGATGGGATTTTGGGCAAATCACTTAAGCCTGTCTATGTAATGAGGTTCGGAATGTTTTTGATCCCCACTGTGGAACCAGAAAGCCATGACTATTTTTGAGAAGATCAAGGTGAAATAGATCTCAATTTCTATCAAGGGCAGGCTCTATCCCCATATCTCTTCTGCCTCAGCCTTGATAAAAGGAGTCCTAAGTTAGGCGAGGGAATTTGTAAAGAGAGGAAGCAATCCTAAGGACCTAAATTTTCTTTTATATTCAGGTGCTTTGGTGTGCAACCTCCCTCTCCATCAACGAGCAAGAGAAGGATTCAGAACGTACGTCTACGGCTTGTGAATGAAATATGAGACAAAGGTTCCAGGTGAGATGAAACTTGATTATGCTCAGTTGTGTTTTATGTGTTTGATCATCTCCACGTTTTCCCGTATTCAATAGACAGAAGATAAACATGTTCACAGCTACCACTCTTAGTCTATAGAGACTTGCTTAGTCTTAATTTAAGACTCCAATCTTTATCCCCAAGACTCGTGTTCAGTTTGGAATTACAAAACATGGCTTTGAAAACACATGCCATAAAACCCTCTGCTTGGAAAAACGTTTAGAAAATTTATCTTATTGCTTGTATGTATGGTAAATGCACTCACGTACTCCTCCATCGTCATTTCTCTCTGATGCCTATAAGTGAGAGAGAAGGCAGATCTGCTTGGATTTAAACAAAGACTTCCACATGTTTCCAGCAATCAAAGCATTGCTGGTGAGTCTCAGCCTACATTACCTTCCGGCTTGTTGAGGATGTCAAATGCAGTGCTGTCCCTCACGTCCCTTGAAAACTATAAAATGGAAACTACACCGGAGGCTTTGGGTCATGATAACACTGGACTGAGCTGGGAAGGAAGGTGACATAAAGGACATAAACACTTTACAATTATCAGCTGTGACTTCTGGAGAAAATCAAAGCATTGTCACTCATGCTTTACTGCCATCTTGGGAAATCCAGTCTTTGGAAGCCCCTAATATCAGGGAGACGATGACTTGAAATCCTTGTGTGTGGGGTTTGAAAGAATCATTAAGTAATTAAACACAAATGAATATCCAACAACTTCATTTTCCTGGAATTTTTACTTATATTTAAAAAATATAAAAAACTACTTGCTTCTTCCAAAAATGAATACCTGTGCTTTTGCTGTTGCCGTCACCATCTGCTTAATTTTCCTAGCATAGCTTCCCCAGCATTGATGGAACCTTCCAGATGGTGTGGATTCAGCAGTAGAACCCATCCCCAATTCATTTGTGTCTAATCACCTTAATTCAAAAATTATTTTCTAAAGAGTTTGGGCGTCTTTGAAGATTGATTTCTTTTTCCAGATTCAAGTATGACTAAATGAACCATTAAAAGGGGGGGCAAAGGGAGCCATGTAACAAAATAAGCTGTGCCTTAGGCAATCCATGCACTTCTTTTAAATTCCCATCTGCTAAACGAAGGTTTCCAGGGCCCAATGCAGGAGGGGACGAGGAGGGTGTACTCCTACTGTGTTTTTCTCTTCCTTTTTCTTTTGCAAACTTATGTCCTTCTTGATGACAGTGTGACACAAGTAGGACCTGCTGCCCTAATGTAGCCAGGAGGTGCTGGCCACTCTGATGGCTGGTTCCCCAATGCATGAACCTCATTTGGAGGCCACAGTAGCTCAAGCTTTTTTTGTGTGTTGGTTTTTGTTTCTTTTCCTTCACCTGTCCTCCAGTGGGTCCCTGCACACAGCCTGGTTAAGCCAAGCCCACTTGCGTTGATGGCGACTGAGAAATGTTCTCTGAAAGACGTGGGATGGAGGCCTGTCTGTTGCTATGGGTAATAAGAAATCTTGCTAGGGTTGGGTTTCTGGAACGCAGGTGCAGTTGATGTGGCTCTTGGTGGATTTATTCAGCACCTGTGTTTGCATAGCAATTAGCATTTCTCTCAAGTCTAGGCTTGATGTGCTGAGGTGATGTCCTGCTTTCTTCCTTTACAAAATGAGGAGGTTGGCTGGCTTCTTCCTCTGGAGGCACCCTCTACCTCCAACGCTGGTGAGAGTCATATTCTCCACAAAGTCCACAAATGTTTCCCCTCTGTGTCCAGGGAAGGTAGTTATCCCGGTTAATCACCGAATCAGAGATATGGTTTAAGGCATGAGTAAATGCATGCAGTCATTTCCAAGCCCGGATCATTCCAGGCTTTTCCTGGTTTAGGTGGCATAGGAGCTGATGTCTCTTTACTCCTCACCAGTTGGCCTAGTCCCTAATCCTCTCTGGGACTTCAGCTCCTTCACAATGGTGGCCTTTCCTCTCTGATGGGCTCAGTTATTAGAGAGAGGTAACTCTTGTTTTGCTGAGATTTGTGCATACATTTTCTTCCCGACCAGGTATCTCTTCACATGTTTGGTGAGACTTGAAAAATTGTCTTTGCTATTAGAAGCCAAAATGACATTTTACTTGTTGTGGGGTTTTCTTAACAGAGTATGTGGCATGCGGAGATGGCAGCATGCAGAGATGGGGAAACCTCCCCTCCCTCCCTCCCTTCTTTTTTGTGTCTGTATTAGGGGAGGAGAGGGCTTATTTCATCTTACACTCTACGTCACAGTCCATCATCAAAGGAAAGACTGGAACTCAAGGTAGAAACCTGGAGGCAGAAACTGCACGGCAGAGCACAGAGCAGTGCTGTTTCTAGTTTTCTTACCACGGGTCTTTCAGTCTACTTTATTATCGGCACCAAGCTACCAGCCCAGGGATGACAGCACCCACAGAGGGCGGGGCCCTCCCACACCAACCATTAGTCAAGAAAATGTCCTATAGACTCGTCTAAAGGCCAATCTGAGAGAAGCATTTTGTTCGTGAAGTTTCCTCCGTTCTGGTAACTCTATCTTGTATCAAGTTGACAAAAAGCAAACAAAAACATAAAAGAGCCAGGTGTGTGTGTGTGTGTGTGTGTGTGTGTCTGAGTGTGTGTGTGTGTGTCTGAGTGTGTGTGTGTGTGTCTGAGTGTGTGTGTGTGTGAGTGTCTCTGTGTGTGTGTGTGTGTGTGTCTGAGTGTCTGTGTGTGTGTGTGTGTCTGTGTGTGTGTGTGTCTGAGTGTGTGTGTGTGTGTGTGTGAGTGTCTGTCTGTGTGTGTGTGTGTGTCTGTGTGTGTGTGTGTGTGTGTGTGTGTGTGTGTGTGTGTGTGTGTGTGTGTGTGTGTGTGTGTTGCATATCTGTGGAGGAGGGAGTACAACTTTGGAAAGCTGCCGCTCTCCCTCCGCCACGCTGGTCCCAGGGCGTCACACTCAGGTCATCGGGCTTAGCAGCAGATGCCTTTACTCACTGAGCCATTGCCCAGGCTCAGCACTGTCCTTTTCATCTCCGAACCATTCCAATTAGGAGAGTAGTGTCCGGAATCAGAAGGAATGTGTTGTGGGCACACAGCACCTTCCCGGCTGTGTACAAGAGCAGGGAGCTTCCTTTGTGTTAGCCACTGTTCTGAGTGCGCTTCTCGTGCTGACTGGATTTCTTCACAGCCTTGTGAAATGGGTAGAGATAATGGTCCCATTAGCAGGCCCAGGAATTGAGGGACACAGAGTGCAATGCCAGATGTTTCCATGCCATGATGGGATGGACGTCTCCACAGCTCTGTGGCTCCTAGGGGGAACTCAAGCAAACACCTATGAACTGCTTTGGGGAACTGGATTCCGAAGATTACAGCAGGTACTGAGTTATGAGTATCTCCAGAGAACTGAGAACGCCCGCCCCCCTCTTTTGTCAGCTAATTGAGAAAACCTGCTTGGGAAGGTTGCTCCCCTCCTCCCACCTTCCCCCCTCCCTCCTCCCACCTTCTCCCCCTCCCTCTTCCCACTTTCTCCCCCTCCCTCCTCCCAGCTTCTCCCCCTCCCTCCTCCCACCTTTTTTCTCTCTCTTCCCACATTCTCCTCCCTCTTCCCACTTTCTCCCCTCCCTCCTCCTACCTTCTCCCCCTCCCTCCTCCCACCTTCTTTCTCTCTCCTCCCACCTTCTCTCCCTCCCTCCTCCTACCTTCTCCCCCTCCCTCCTCCCACCTTCTTTCTCTCTCCTCCCACCTTCTACCCTCCCTCCTCCCACCTTCTCCCCCCTCCCTCCTCCCACCTTCTTTCTCTCTCCTCCCACCTTCTACCCTCCCTCCTCCCACCTTCTCCCCCTCCCTCCTCCCACCTTCTTTCTCTCTCCTCCCACCTTCTACCCTTCCTCCTCCCACCTTCTCCCCCTCCCTCCTCCCACCTTTCTCTCTCCTCCCACCTTCTCCTCCCTCCTCCCACCTTCTCCTCCTCCCTCCTCCCACCTTCTCCCCCTCCCTCCTCCCACCTCCCTCTCCCTCCTCCAATGTTCCCCCTCCCTCCTCCCACCTTCTATCTTTCTCCCTCCTCCTACCATCTACTTCCCACCTTCTGTCTCTCTCCCCCTTTTCCTCCATCCATTCTTTTCATCCTCCCTCCCTTCATCAACCTGCTTCCTGTCTCCTTCCCTTCTCTACTCCTTCCTTTCCTTCTTTCTTTTTCCTCCCTCCCTCTCTCCCCTCCTTCTCTCCTCTGGAGAATCACCACAGTGCTTATGCAGGCATGCAAACCCTTGTTATGGGATTAGCACCATAAACTATTAGAAATTTAGAGAGCTTTCATTTTATTTTCTTTCTCTTAAACTATAATCTTAAACTCTGGTCAATTAAAAAATGCCTGACATATGTTAAGATTAATAAATTAAATATTTTACAAGCTGATTTTCCTTTCTGAACATGAGAATTGAGTGATCAAGAGCAACACAAATCCTACTGACTTTATTGAAATATTAAAATGCATAAATAATTCAGATGGAGACAGAACCAGAAGAGATATGAAATCTTCAGAACATTACATATAAATTATATACACAGTCTGCGCCTGAAGTTTAATGTGTTAGAAAATATCCATTTTGCCCTTCCATATTCAGCAGACCCTTAATAGGATTTGGGGGAGGGAGGTTGAAATGAATATAAGGAAAGAAAATTAGGATTTCAAACTGTCACTTTTAGCACAGAGCAAACTCAACAATTGTCTTCAAATCAGCCAGATGAGTCACTCAGGGAAACAGATGTGTTTTTTATGACAGGCCATAGTAGAATATTATTGCCATCGTAAAATGTTCAAGCTAGACTGGTCATTATTGCCACCCTCCCCCAGACCCACTGGCTTTCTTTCTAATGTTCTGTGGATAAGGCTTGTGCCACACCCAAACCTGGGGCATGAAGGGGACAAGGCTGCTGCTGGTTTCCTGTGTTCACAGCAGGCACAGCTGTATTGACTTGGGCTCCTCACTCAACCTCTCAGTGTCTGAAGTTCTTATCTGTAAATCAGAGAGTGGCACAGTACTTCAGTGAATAAGATGTGTTCATGACCATAAGACATGCAGAATAGTCTAAATCCCCTCTAGTAGAATCCAAACTTCTACCTGCTGTTTTCACTACAATGGAAGCTATGTGAAATAGACTTTGCAAGCTCAGCTTAACGATGGCTCCCAGGCACACACAACAAGGCTAGACATTAAGTGGTTTGTAGATAATAATTCTTGAATAAATTAGTTACTGAATTAATATTTTAGACCCTTAATTAGATTTTGACGCTTGCTTGGACTTTGATGATTGGGAGTTAGGTGCACGTGTGTGCATACACAGGCACGTATATTATTTTTTTCAGATTGTCATTAAAGACTTGATTAATTACGTTGGCCAGGGATTGTGAGGGCAACTAGATAGCAACAGGGCATCCTCCCAGCAAGAGACATCTGGGAAGGTTGACCATTTTCTCTCAACTCCCAGCTGCCTTTGAACCCTGCTGCTGGCTGGTTCCCCAGATGTTCCTTTATGCTCTAGATCAAAACTGTGGCTTGTTTTCATTTTGCAAGGGCCAGGACCACTTGCCATTGAAAGGATTGCAACAAGGAAGTAAATAGCCCCTCACCTCAAATGTCGATTTATTGTCCCCACTCTGACATGGGATTAAAATACAGAGTTTGCCTCCAGGGCTGGAATTAGCTTTTCATTTTGACTGACTGCCATCCGAGTCTGAAAAATGGCAGCTCGTTTGTTTCAATATTTACCACATCCATTCAGGAGAGGTTTACATTATTGCCAATTAGGACTTAATTGTTATCCATAACTCAAACATTTGCTAGCTGTTTGTAGAGGGAAAGCCATTGCTCTCTTTTTACAGTCCACCACCTTAGACCCTCATACTCCCTACAGTGGACTTGTGTTGCCATATGATGGATCTTATTGGGAAGGCAGTATCCTGCATCTCTTGGTTTGGGGATGGTCTAGAGGCTAGCATTAGCTGCCTAGTTTAATGGAAGATAGTTAAGTTTTAAGTTTGTGTTGGGCATCCACTGGTTTTGCTTGCCTAGTCTGCGTTCCTCAGGGTTCTGCCAGCGGAAGCTTATTTGACTTGGGGGTGTGCAAGCTCACGTGGGTCCCTGCCTATCCCCCCAGGTTTTATCACTACCTACCGACAGTACATCAATATCAGAGCTGTTCTCAGTGTATGGGGATCCTTTAAAAATAGACCACGATGTGTCATCTCCATTCCCAAGGTCCCAGTGCCTGCCCAACCCACTCAGCATGGAGGGCAGCATCCGTGATGCTCAAAGGACTCTCCACATCCCTGTCTCCATTCACCTTCTGACCTGACATATGTGAGGGTTGATCTGGGCTGCCAATTTGATAGGCTCTGGTAGGGAAACCTTTGGGAATGTTCCTGAGGCGTTGGGTTAGATTGGGCAGAGTTAGGGAGATACATCCTAAAGGTGGGCAACACTGGGTGTGTGTGTGTGTGTGTGTGTGTGTGTGTGTGTGTATGTGGGGTCCATGATGGAGTGAAAAGGAGGAGATGAGTGACATCACTCATCTGTACCTCTCTGCTTCAGACGAACAATGTGACCAACTGCCACAACTTCTGCCACCACGCCTTCCCCTCCACGATGCACTGTTTATTCCCTCTAACTGTGAGCCAAAATAAATCCTCCCTCCCTTAAGCCATGTCTGCCACAGTAACAAGACAAGTGATTAATAGACACCCTTCTACTGCAACACTGGGCTCTTAGCAAGATGGCTGTGCGGGTCCATTTCAGACCTACCAGCCCCCTTCCTCTTCCTGGAACAACCTTATCCCTGGAATCCCAAAGGCTTGCTCGAGCACAGCGTCATGCGGAGCGAGCCTTCTGCTCAGCCAGGATTAAGTTTGACCTTAAGATGAAAGTTTTTCCCCACACAGTGCACTATTGCCAGATTTGATCTGTGAACTGCTCGTCGCCTTCTCTGGTAACAAGCAGTTGAGTCCGGATCTCAAGTGATCAGCTGGTTAGGTTGACTTCAGACAGCTATCACCAATCAGCTGGTCTGCCTTCCTCGTTTTCCGTGGCCACTTCCTGTCTGCCTGTGTCCTGAGGAGTTCTGAACCAGTTCTGTCTCTGAATTGCTATCTGATCTGCAAACTAGTTTTGTTACGTGTTTCTCTCTTAGCAGCCCAGACTTGCCATCTGTGAGTGTAACTACACAGGGTTGCAAGAGAGCCAGCAGCACAGTGTTTATTGTGTAGGTGAGGACCTGAGTTCACAGCACACACAGAGGAAGCTAGGCATGACGGTAGGTGCTTCCTAATACTGGGGAGACAGGCAGGACACTGGAGTGACAGGCCAGCCAGTCTTACTGAATCAATGAGCTCAGAGTACCATGAGAGACCTAAGATGGGGAACAATAGATGAAGACACCTGATATGGACCTCTGACTTCCACACAGGCACAGCACATGTGCATGTGTCCTTACACACATATGCAGACACAGACACACACACACATACACACAGATATATATGCATATTGACACACAGACACAGATACACATACAAAACAACATACACAGAATACACAAAGGCACCCCACACACAGATACACACACAGACACATATATAGACAGATATATATATACACACAGACACACACACACATATATATGTATATATATATATATACACACACACAGACACAAAGATATATGCACACATATACACACACATATACACAGGAACACACACACACACACACACACACACACACACACAAGCACACACATGTGCACACATACACAGAAAAGCAGTCCCTCAATATCCCGTTGCTTGCTTCACTTTTTCCAGGCTCACTTAGCATTGGCCATGTTTTTTTTTATTGTTATTATAGTGTTTCCTTGAAGATGTATGTTCTAGAAAAGTAGGGCTTCCTTGAGCTTATATTTGTTGTTGCATTAGTCAGGGTTCTCTAGAGGAACAGAACTGATACAATTAAATGAGGATTTATGAGGCTGGTGTACAGGATGTGAGCCAGACAGTCTTGCAATGGCTGCGTCACACAGCCGAGTCTGGGAGCCTGGTCATTGTCTGGTGCATGGTCCAGGAGGCTGGGAGTCTCAGCAGCTCCAGTTTGGCACTGGGGGCCTGACAGGTGTTCAGGAGATTCGCTGTGTTTGCTCTGTGTTGCCAGCCTGAAGACGTAGTTCTTTTGCGGGAACGCTGCAGCAACAGGATAGATGGCCTTGACGGAGAGAGTGAGGGTGAGCAAGCTGAACCAGCTCGCTTTTCCCGTGTGCTCTGATCTGGGCGGCCACCATAAGGTACCATGCACACTTGGAGTGGACCTTCGTGCCTCATATAATCTGACCAACAATTCCTCATAGGAGTGCCAGCAGCTGGGGTCTTAGTAGATTCCAGATGCAGTCAGGTTGACAACCAAGGCCAGCCTTTCCATCAGTCCAGCGCTGCTGTGTCCCACCCCTTTGTAATTATTCTCAGTGCTTATAGCAGCAAACAATTCCAGCCCAGAGTGCACAGGGCTGGTCATGCTCAAACACCTCAGTTATACCTTGGCGCATATCTCACTGGAAACTTGGATGACTTCTGAGAGGTTAGTGTGTGCTGTAGATTCTTAGGAAACCAAGAGATTTTCTGTATAAATCTGCTTTGCAGCTTGCCCTGAAAGTTGGATTGTTTGGCAAACATCCTGCTGGCATTACTGCCCAGAGTTGCTACTCATCTATCCATAGACAAAACAGGGCTGTGCCATGGTTCCAAGCACAGCATCTTCATCCATCTATGTGTTTCTGTGTCCATCTGCATCATTGGTGCTTAGCTCAGTGTGTATATGCTCATGCATGGTTTGTGGAGGGCAGGAAGTTACCCTTCCCTATCTTGTGGGCTATCCTGCGCGTTCAGGGCTGACACAGGCACATGCCTTCCCTCCAGCAAGCACAGCAGGCTTATCTTAGCATGAACCGGTGAGGATAAACATTGTCTTATTCTGATAATCAGGGGGCTTCTTGCTATGTTGTACTTAAGAAATACTCTGATACATTATCCAACCCAGGCTGACTAAACAGAGAGCCTTGTTGTCTGGGCTTACCTCTAGCAATTCTTTTAGCTTGTCATGTAGTTCTAAATTGATAATGGGTTTGAAGGTTACTATAAAGAGATTTTCTCCTGATTCCTTCCACAGGGAGTGCCATTTAATTAGGGTGGCCTGAGGGTAGCCTTGGCCCAAGGGAAAAGCCAAATGGGCCTCCGATGGTCGGAGAGGGTACATCACCAACATTTCTGTCCCCCAGCTATTATGACACTGGGATCCTAACCATCTATATCTCAGAGCGGGTGGGGTTCCCCTTGGGACCCTGTTGTCCTAACTGGGATAATACAGATGTCAAACAGATGAGTGGAGAAAGAATCTAAACAGTGTACCAGCCCTGCTTTAGACCCAAAGATTCCTACTGTCTAATGGGATGCTCAGAGGGTACAACACTGGCTTTTAGAACCTCCATTTG